>WBMZ01017743.1:0-16066 GCA_013400975.1 Atrichornis clamosus | reverse complement strand
CCCGCGCTGCCGCTGCGCGCCGGGCTCCGCAGCGAGGCCCACGAGCGCTCCATCTCCCCGTGGCGCTACCGGTGAGTGCCGGCCGCACCCCAGCACCTCGGCCTCCGCCACCCGCCCTTCCCGCCGGGCGATCCCGGCTGCGAGGAGCCGGTGGCACAAGGGAAGGTGTGGATGTGTCCCCGCAGCATCGACGAGGACGAGAACCGGTACCCGCGCAAGTTGGCCTTCGCAGAGTGCCTGTGCAGCGGCTGCGTGGACGTGAAGACCGGCCGGGAGACGACGTCGCTCAACTCGGTGACCATCCACCAGTCCATGATGGTGCTGCGGCGCAAGCCCTGCCCGTGGCCCGCGGGGCTCGGGCTGGTGGCCCTGGAGGTGGATTATATCCGGGTGCCCGTGGGCTGCACCTGCGTCCTGCCCCGCACCGCGCGCTGAGCCCGCGCCGCGCCCGCCCGGCGCCCGTAGCGTGACCGTGTCACCGCGTGTCCCCCGCCCGTGCTTGTTTTAGAGCACCCACCCCCGCCAGGGTGTCCCCTCACCTTGTTATTTATGAGTTATTTATGAGCCTTTTTGCCGGGGGGGCTTTTTGGACCCCGTATTTATTGCTGACGCCCCCGGCCACGGCTGCGACTCCAGGGCCAGCAGGGCCCCACGGTGCTCCAGGCCCCTCCCCGGCCGGACCCTGCGAGCGCTGCCCGGGCGCTCGCTGGTTATTTATTCCCCCAAAAAGCTATTTATTGTCTCCTCTCCATGTGCTATTTGATGCTGCAAATAAAAGCCGAACACGCCTGGCACGGTCCTTGCTCTGTTCCCAGCCAGGGCAGTGGGATGTTGGGAAGTGGGGACACATCCATGGGTGTCCCAAGGGGTGATGCCAAGCTCCGGGACATCCCTCAGCCCCAGCACGGTGGCCAAAGCACCAGTGCGCCCAGTGCAGCAGGGCAGGATGAACCGGGAGGTGATGGGGAAGGCGGCAGTGCGCAGGGGTGCCCCACACCCCCGGGGGGTAGCCCAGCCCTGGCACCCTGACACCCACACCTTTCCCATGGCTCTGCCCCTGGGCACCACATCCCACGGGCCATGTGCCACCTGCCAGGGCCACCCCACCTGTCCTGGCAGCACCTGGGGGGCTGTGGGGCACCCGCACCCCCCGAGGGACTGGGGTCTGTGTGGGGAGGGGGCAGAAGGGGACCTGGAGCAGCTGCTGATGCCCAAAAAGATCAAGGATTTGGCAACCACATCACATCCGGGACCTTGCAGCACCCACGAGTGGGACTGGGGAGGGAAATGCCCCTCACATTCCCTGCTGGGGGGGCCAGCCTAGGTTTTGGGGGCTCCTGTGCAGCTCCAGTGCAGGGCCCCACCCAGTTCCGTCCCTCTTGGGTCCATAAGGATTTTGGGAAGGGACCCTGTGGTGGCCACGCCCTGCACATCTCCATCCTGAGTTTGCCCATAATTGCACTGTTTGTCCTCCAAACATCCCCCCGGCCCTGCCCCAGCCCCCCAGGAGCAGAATACCTTCCCCAGGAGAAGGAGGGTCCCCCCTGGAGCAGGAGGCAGCCAGCGCCTTTCCCACTTTTTATTGCAACAGCAACAGCGGAAGTGACAAAAAACAGGGAGAGCTGGAGCACAGCTGCCTGGTCCCCCCAGGGGGCTGGGGATTCCCTGGGAGCTGGTGTTCCACAGGGGTTTGGGGATCCCCCAGGGAACTGGGGGCTGCTTGGAGAGCTGGGACCCTCAGGGAGCTGAGCATGCCCAGGGATTTGGGGTTTCCCAGGAGCTGGGGAGCCCTGGGAGCTGGAGACTCACAGGGAGCTGGGCATCCCCAAGGATTTGGGGTTTCCAAGGGGCTGGGAAACCCTCAGGGACTGCAGACTCCACAGGAAGCTGAACATCCTTGGGGATTTGGAGCCGGAAATGCCATGGGGGGTCAAGCATCCCCAGGGATTTGGGAATCTCCAGAAGTTGGGAAGCCCTTGGGGGCTGGAAACCCCACAGGGAGCATCACATTGCTGGGGATCTGGAGATCCCCAGGAGCTGGGGAGTCCCTGGAAGCTGGAAATCCTACAGGGAACTGAGCATTGCTGGGGATTTGGGGATCCTCAGGAGTTGGAAACCCCACAGCATCACTGGAGATTTGGGAATGCCTTGGGGAGCTGGGGAGCCCAAAAGGAACTGATGATCCCAGGGATTTGAACATCGCTAGGAGCTGGGGACCCCCCAAGGAGCTGCAGGGCCCCAGGGTCTTGGGGATCCCCAGGAGCCCCTTCCCTGCAGTGGATCTGGGAGCAGCTGGGAAGCAGGAGCACGAGCAGGGCAGCAGGGCAGGAGGGTCTCCCGTTATTCCACCTCCACAGGGATGGGGTTCACCTGCCCCCCCACCTCCGGCTGCTTCTTGCGGGCGTCGGGGGGGGGCCGGGGCGGGGGGTTGCTGGGTGGCTGCTTGATGGTGCCCCCCACTTGTGGCCGCTCCCGGGGCTTCTGCTCGATGGGTCTCCACTCCTCCCCTCGCACCGCAGCCTGTGGGATCGGGAATAGTCCCAAGGAACAACCCTCACTCCAAAAAGGGCTGTTTGGGGCAGGGAGTGGGGGGAGGAGGATGGGACCCCCCATCCTTGCCTCCCACCCCCATGGGGACAGGGTTTTCCTGCAGCCCAGCCCTGGGCATGCTCTCAGGAAGGATACATGGAATACACGCGGAAGTACCAGCCCGTGGGTTCAGGGGGGTCCCTCCTTCTCCCAGCCCCAAAACGCCCCCAAAGCCTCTCTGCACTCACCAGCAGGTAGATGCCACTGGCAATGCCCAGGCAGACGGTGCCCAGGATGGTGGAGAGGAGGAAACCGGCGGGGACGGCCAGGCTGCGTGAGGGATTTGGGGTTCAGAGGGGGTTTGGGGGGGCTCAGACCCCAGTCCCCACCCCACGTCCCACTTACGCGGCGTGAAGGAAGGCTCGGATGTAGTAATTCCTCGTGAGGGGCCCAAACAGCTTCACCACAGCGGTCATGTACTTCTGGCCACTGCAGAGTGACATTGGAGGGTCACAGGGAGGGTCCTCACCCCGGGGAGACACCCGGCCCCCAGGGACCCCCATCTCTGCAAGGAGCACCCAAAGGAACCCACCCGTGGGATCCAGCTCTGCTCCCACCCCACCGCTCCCGCCCCGGTGCCACATCCCTGTGTTTGGGGGGTACCAGGACCCCCAGTTCCAGGGGTGAAGGGGGGACGCGGCACTTACCACCTCTCCATGGTGGAGCCCTTTTTCCGTTTGCTCCGGGGATACTCCAGCAGGCAGACCAGGACGCCTGCCGCGCTGCCAAGGGGTCAAGGAAAGGCAGGATCGGACCAGGAATAGTCCCAAGGCACGGCCCTCACCCCAAAAAGGGGCTGTTTGGGGCAGGGAAAGCACAACCGGGACCACAGCGGGGGCAAGGAGGATGTGACCTCTCCGTGCATCCCTCCCTCCCACCCCGATGGGGAGGTTTTCCCGCAGGCCAGCCCCGGGAATGCTCTCGGGAAGGATACATGGAATACGCCGCGAAGTACCAGCCTTTGAACTGCCCCGCCACGGCCACGATCCCGCCCGTCAGCAGGACTGCGGGGACAGCCCGGGATGGAGGGATTCGGCCAGGATACGGACCCCCAGCCCGGGATCCAGCCCCCCAACACGGGATATAGACCCCCAAACCAGGATACATCCCCCCAGCCCAACATACAAACCCTCAGCCTGGGATACAGCTCCCCACACCCGGGGTACAACCCCTAACTCAGGATGTGGCCCCGCAAACTCAGGATACAAACTCCCGACACGGGATACAACCCCCCAGATCCCAAAACTGGGATTACGGCCCTGGAGACCCTGACATACGGGACCCCCTGGATTCAGGGAAGGGAACTGAGGGGTTCCATGGCCCCAAGGACTCCAACACGTGGGATGCCGGGGAGATGCTGTGTGCGGGACCGCCTGGATTCAGGGAAGGGAACCGGGAAGCTCCAGAGGGCTTGTGGGGAGGTTATTGGCCCCGTGGCCAGAGGAAGAGAAGACAGTGGAGGAGGAGAGGAGGGAGACGAGGAAGAGAGAGCAGAGGAGGAAGAGAGAAGGAGGAAGCGGAGGCTCCTGCCCCGCTGGGACGGGACTTTCCGGCCGCCCCCGGCGCCTCCCGCCTGCAAACCCCAGCGCCCCCCGGTCGGTGGGACCGGGACCCCCCCCATCCCCCGGGGCCGTGTCCGGGGCTCAGCATCTCCTCCCCGGAGCTCAGCACCCCCAGCCCGCCGGGGGATCCTCTGAAGTACCCGGGTCCCCATCACCCGCCCGGCCCCCTCAAGCCCGCAGACCCCCGTGCGCCCCCCGCACTCACTGAGCCCGGCGGCGAGCGCCTGCTCGTTGGCCCACATGGCCCACTCGATCTGACCCATGGCCCGCAGCGGAGCCGACCGGCCCGAGCGCCTTCGGCTACTCCCGGTTCCGCTCGGTCCGAGCGGGTTCGGCTGCTCCCGGCCCGCTTCGGCTCAGCCGATCGCGTTCGGCTCCGCTCGCGTCGGCCCGATCGGTTTAAGTTCGCTCGGCCGAAGGGGTTCGGCCGGTCACGGCCCCGTTCGGCTCGGCCCGTCCCGGCTCGGCTCCGCTCGGCTGGTCCCGACCCGGAAGGCGGGCGCTACACTGGAACAACGCCGGCCGCGCCCCCGAGGATTGACCACGCCCTCCTTGTCACAGACCGCGCCCCCCAGGCGACACGGCCCCGACCCCGGGGTCACAGCGGGGACACGGGACGTGCGGGGTGACGAGGGTGGCGCGGAGGGACACGATCAGTCCGGCCCAGGGGGACAGGATCAGCCCAAGGGACACGGGAGGCACAGGGGACACGTGGGATCAGTCCCAGCAGGGACATCTGAGGGATGGGAGACAGGATCAGTCCTGCAAGGGACAGGGAGGTGACAGCAGATGTGGGATGTCAAGGGACACGGGCCACGTGGAGGGACAGGATCAGTTCCAGCAAGGACAGCTTGGGTGCAAATGGGACAGGAGATGCCCCACAAGGGACACAGGAGCACAGGAGTCATGTGGGGTGACAGGGCTGTGCAGAGGGACAGGATCAGCCCCAGGAATTGTCCCCACCTCCTGTCCCCCTTTTAGGCTGGCGCTGTGCCCCCCCAGCACCACACAGAGAACCTGACACCCCAAAACAGCGCTGGAGCCAAGAACCCTCTATTTCCTTACAAAAGAGTAAAAACCAGCCCCGGGGTCACACCCTGCCCCAGGGCTGGGGACAGCTTTGCAGCGGGCCTGGCTCAGGGTCCTGAACCTCACGGGTGGCACTGGCAGAGCCCCCCCGGCGTGTCCCGGCTGTCCCAGGGTGTCACCGGGGCTCAGGCGCGGCTCCGGGGCAGCCCGTCCGCTCCCAAGAGGTGCCGGCTGGGATCATCCACGAGCTGGGGACCAGGGCCGGGCTGTGGGACAGGACACGGGTCAGGGAACACCCCCATTAGGGCTGAGGGGCAGCTCTGGGCCCCACGGACCCCGGAAGGCCACCCCATGGGTTGTGCCAGCAGGAACATGTCAAGGGATGGGGTCCTGCACACCCACCGGGGTGGGACAGGGATGGGGTCCCACACACAGCCCTGGGGATGGGGACAAGGGATGGAGTCTCACACACAGCACTGGGGGCAGAAATGGGGTCCACACACCCCCCTGGGGATTGGGACAAGAGATGGGATCCCACCACAGCCCCGGGGATAGGGATGGGGTCCTGCAAACACTGTTGGGGACAGGAATGGGGTCCCACACATACCCCTGGTGTTGGGGACAGGAATGGGGTCACAGCCTCCCCACGAGGCCATGCAGCCATGTCCCCCCACCCACACTCCCCCAGCCCCTCACCTGGGTGTGCAGGATGTACTGGACAGCGTCCGGCACTGGCTCGGTGAGCACAGCGGCCAGCAGCTCCTGTGACAGCACAGCCGAGCCTACGGGCAGCCCCCGGACAAACCTGTGGCACAGCCAGCGCTCAGTCCCCGTGTCCCCACATCCCCCCTATCCCACCCCCCAGTAAGAGGCGGGTTTGCCTTACTGGTCCCCGTTGGTGGCGGGGGGGAAGCTCTGCCTCACCACCTCCACAAACTCAGCCACGGTGTCGGCCAGCGTGAAGATGACGGCGTTGGGGCCGGCATCGAAGGTGTAAGCGACCTGCAGCGGGATTTGGGGTGACGTGGGGACCTGGGGAGGGACCTGGGCACTGTGACACCCCCGGAGCACCCGCTGGTACCTTGGTGTGGCCGTGGTGGGCGTTGTAGCGATGAATGAGTGTGATGATGTGGCGCGACAGGTCGGTGAGGTAGAAGATGGGCGGGAAGGTGTCGAGGCAGGTGGCGTGGAACTGGTTGCTGTCCCTCATGGCCAGCTGGCCAAAGGCCTCGAAGTCCCGCTCCCGGATGTGCCGGATCATCTGGGCCAGGCGCTCCGGGACCACCACCTCTGCCCGGTGCTGCCACGGTAGGGGGGGTCACCGTCACCCCCGTTCCGTGACACCCACAGCAGCTGGGTCACCATCAGTTCAATTCAGTGACACCCATGGCAGGTGGGTTGTGGTCACCCCAAATCAGTGACATCCACAGCAGGCAGGTTGTGGACACCCCAGATTGGTGACAGCCATGGCAGGCAGGTCACCATCACCCCAGTTCAGTGACACCTGCAGCAGGTGGGTCACAGTTACCCCAATTTGGTGACACCAGACACTGTGACCCTTTGGGTGTCACTCCACACCCTCCAGCGCCATTCCAAGGAAAAGGGGACCCCATCCCTTCCCAGGCAGGATGAGTCCCGTGCCCCCATACCTTCAGCAGGGGACTGGTCTCCACACTGGTCTGCATCCCCGCTGTGCTGCCCACGGGCTTCTTCTCCCCACTGACCTGAGGGGACACCGACAGTGGGACACGGCTCCTCCTGCGCCCCCTGAGTCCCAAATCCCACCCAGCCCCTCACCACGAGGACGAGGACGCGGAGCTCTGGCCAGTGTGTCTCGGGGGCCACTTGGAGGGCCAGGCTGTCGGTGCCATCGGGGCGCTCCCCGCGCTGCCACTGCACGAAGCCCCCCAGCATGCTGCGGCAGGCGCTGCCCGAGCCCCGCCGGGCCACCTCCGACAGCTCGTCCTCCACGCCATAGAGCCGGGCCAGCGCTGACACTGCGGGGACAGCAGAGGGGACACCCCTGTCACACCCCCCCAGTGCCTTCCACGCCACACAGCCACAGACAGGGGACAGATCAGAGAAGGGGGATACCCCTGCCACCCCTCCCGACATTGTGGAGGGGACAGGTAAGAGTGGCTACGCTCCTGCCACCCGCTCCTGACACCGTGAAGAGTGTGGGCAGATCAGAGATGGGGACAGTCTGCCACCCCAGAGCTCTGTCCCACACCCACCCAGGCAGGCGTAGCCAGCGGCGGACGAGGCGAGTCCAGCAGCGGTCGGGAAGTTGTTCTCGGAGGCCACATGGATTTTGTAGGAAAGGCTGAGCGCAGCTGCATCCTCGCTGCCCCCGCGGCGCTTGCGGGCCAGGCGTCGCACTGTGGGGACAGCAGGGTCAGGGGACACCGGGGGGTCAGTGGGGACACCCCCGGGCAGGGGACACTCACCCTCACGCAGACAG
Source organism: Atrichornis clamosus (assembly GCA_013400975.1). Classification (NCBI taxonomy): domain Eukaryota; kingdom Metazoa; phylum Chordata; class Aves; order Passeriformes; family Menuridae; genus Atrichornis; species Atrichornis clamosus. The sequence continues at coordinate 8,425 of WBMZ01017743.1, read as the reverse complement.
GCCTGAACTCGTGGGTGCCCCACGTCCGCCTCCTTCCCGTTGAGCCACAGCCGGTCCTCCGTGAAATCCCGGCTGGCAGCGGCTGTCGTGGTGGTCTTGAGCTGTGAGGGAAGAGGGCGGGGGGCTCAGCACTCCAGGACGTGGCTATGGGGGCTGATCCTGATCCCGATCCTGACCCACCTGGTCCTGGTGCAGCGTCACGCTCAGGGAGGAGTTGATGGGCAGGATGAGGTCGGTGTCACGCTTGCCCCCTGCAAGAGAGCGCGGCATGGTACGGCTTGGAATGGCATGGCATGGCTAGGAATGGTATGGTACAGCCAGGAATGGCACGGAACAGTTTGGAATGGCACTGATGGACACAGAACAGCATGGCATTACAGCGCTTGGCATGGCATGGCATGGCATAGCTAGGAATGGCATAGAACAGCTTGGAATGGGACGGCATGGAAAGAATGGACACAGTGGGCATGGCACAGGGCCACTTGGCACGGCATGGCCCGGCACAGCTTGGGACAGTGTCACCTGTCACGGCACAGCTGGACATGGCACACGGCACATCCAGCACAGCCCGGAATCTGTGCCCCCGCTACGCCCCGGACTCCCGCGCAGGTGCCAAACCCGCCCCAGGCCCGGCCCGACCACTCCCGGGGGCCCGGCGGCGGGTGTCCCCTCAGCACTCACAGTACTTGATGACGGCGATGTTCACAGGGGCCGTGCAGGTGACCACGGCCAGCGCCCGCTCCGCCGCCATCGCTGCCGCTACCGCCGGCCGGCCTCAGGCCCCGCCCCCGCGCCACGCACGTGGCCGTGGCCCGTGGCGGGCCCCGCCTCGCCATTGGACGAGGCCTCAGCGCCCGGTTCCCGACAGCCAATGGCAGCGATCGCACCACGGCGCGGCCCCGCCCCCGAGGGCGCTGGGCTGGCCGTGAGGGGGCGCCATATTGGAATCGGGCAGGAGCTGCGCACGCGCAGGCGCCGCCGGTACCTCCCGGTGCTCCCCGCACCGCTCTGCCTCCAGCCCCGCACTGCCCCAGTGCTCCCCGTGACCTCGGTGTTCCCAGTTCCCCCCATGCACCACTTCTCCCAGTTACCCCAGCACCACCCCAGTGTCCCCAGTACAGTCCGGTGCTCCCAAACCCCCTGTAAGCTCAACTTCCCAGTGTTTCAAGTATTCCCAGAGTGTTCCCAGAGCCTTCAGTGTTCCCAGTAGCCCAGTGTCCCAGCGCTCCCAGCATCCCTTCACTGTTTCCACCCGGAGAGGCCACGCGTGGATGAAACTGCCTTTATTGAGAAAAATGGTTTGCTACAAATACGTTGTCGAGTTAATTCTTCTTCAAAAAACAGGACGGCTCATTAAAAGTTCTAATTATGCAAAAAAGTGGTGGGGGACACACTGACAGGCACGGCCGGGGGGATCCCTGGCACAGCGGGATCCATGGATCCACGGCACAGAGAGATCCATGGCCTGGCCCCTCACACCTGGGGCCTTAAAGTGCTTTACAAAAGCAGCTCTTGCTGCCCCTGCTCTGGCTCCGTGGGGCAAAAAGGATAAGGAAGAAGAGGAAAGAGGGAAGGAAGCCAAGGATAACAGTGCTGGCCCAAAAGCAGGGAGCTCTCATGGAGATTGCTTCAGGAGCTGAGGATCCCAGCGGAGCACAGCACAGGGAAACCCTCGTGGGTCCCTTCTGGAAGATGCCAGTGCTCTCCATCACACCAGGAACATCCTCCAGGTGCCAGCAGTGCCGGCCAGGCAAGGGAACATCCCATCCCAGGATCCAGGGAGGGGAGCGGGGCAGCTCCTGCCCTTCCCCTGCCCTGCCAGGGGAGCACAGGGTCCCTGCATGCTCCTCAGGGGGCTGCAGACCCCAAAACCAACCAGCACTATTAAAATCAAAATTAAAACCAAGCCAGTATTGCTAGAGCAGAGCTGGAGCCAGGTTTTGGATAAACCTCGGGAGTTCTCCGAGCAGGGAGACGCAGGGGGGCCTCTCCTACCCCTTTTCCCTGCAAATCCTGCAGGAAGGCAGCACGGCAGGTCTTGGGCATCTCCCCCTCCCTCAGCTCCATCACTGGGAGCCTTGGGCTCATCCCACTGCCGGTGCCATCTCCCTCCCACCCTCTCCCAGTCCTCCAGAGCCAACTCCACCAGCAGCAGGACCAGGAGGAAGAGGATGGCAGGGGGGACAGGTCACCAGGACGCTATGGAGCATCTTGGATCAACAGCACCCTATTCCCAGGGAGAGATTAGGAAAAGGAGATGCAATCCCCTCTTCCTGGGGGGGATAAGAAGCTCAGTGTTGGGGCTAGGATCCTGCATGGAGAGACATTCCATGGGCAACCATCACCTGGATACAATCCAGCTCTTCCGTGCCGAGTGCCAGCGTGGCACAACCATCCTGCCTGCTCCCTCACAGGCAGAGGAATTCTGATGAGGGAAGGGAAAGGCCCAGAACAGCCCAAGAATACCCACAAAGGACACCCCTGCATTCCCACCACTCACAGAGTCCGACCCGCCGCTCCTCCGGGATCCAGCTCCTGCCTCCTGCCCCATTCCCAATCCAGGTGTTCGTTTGCTTGGGTTATTTTTGTAAAAAATAAACTTTCTTAATAATGTTCCATAAAAATACTCTTGTCCCGGGTGACGGGTATTGCAGTGTGAAGAGGAACAGCTTCTGATCCCGCTCTAGAAAACGTGGAAAAGGCTTCGCGCCGGTTCGTGTAGAAAAACGCATGGATTTGGTATCCCAAGAGCCGGTACAAAACGAGGAAGGGGAGTTTCCCTGGATGCTGGATGCCATCCCCGAGGGTTCCTCTGAACCACCACTGGCACGTGAGGGCAAGTCTCATCCCGGGATTCAGGTGAAGGAGGCAGCTCCTGCCTCCAGCACGGCGGTCAGGACCGCCTGACATCTCTAGAAAAATCCTTGGGGAGTTTAAAAAAAGATGCTCCGTGCTGTCTTCCTCCTTTTTGAAAGGATGTGGCTGATTCCAGTCCCAAATTAGGGTGGTTTGCATCCAATCTATCAGTTTTAGGTACCTATTTGGTTGCAACAGAGAGCAAGGACAAGTGTGCCAAAAAGCATCTAATAATAAATAGATCTGGACACAGGGATATGCTCCAAATACGGATATGAAATGCCTATCCAAGGATTGATCCCAGCCCTGCGGCGCCGGCTCCTCTCCCTGGATGTCTCTGCTCCCTCACTGTGATGCTGGAGATTCCACCTTCTTAAACAAGGTGGGATTTGCCCGGAGAGCAGCAGGAAGAGAGGCAGCAGTGGGGCTCCGGAGGGGCCGACGGGCTCCGTGTCTCCCGGAAATCCGAGTGTGCAAAAGGAGCCGGGGCAGGGAGAGGGATCCCCCTCAGTTCTCGGAGAGGGACAGAGCCAGGGCCGCCTGCAACGCTGCCTCCTCGTCGATGTTGTAATCCTGAAAATCAAACAGGGAAGCTCAGGAGAGCTGGCACAGCCAGGGAACACCATCTCCATGGAGCCCTTCCCACTCCTGGTCGTGCCACGGAGGTTGTGAGCCTCCACTCCTCTGGCACCCAGATCCCAGGAATGCCCCTGCTTTGGGGTGTCCTTTGTGCCCACATCCCCCTCCTGCCTGGAATCTCACACCTGGCAGCGAGGATGGAACATGCACACACAAAGTGAGGCCAAAGGGTGAAGATTTCTAGCAAGGCCTGGGGTTTTTCCAGCGCTCCAGGTTGGGTTTATCCAGCACAGCGATTGCTCCTGAAGTCGGGATATTCCTCTAAATGTCTGGAGGTTATTTTCCCTGACATCTATCCAATGAAAGCAGGATGGGAACAAAGCCTCCCCTGAGGCCAAGGCTGAGCCATCACACCCTGCCCCCCACACAGGAGGGGTCAGGGACCCCCCACGTGCAGCAGCCAGACCCCCCCCAACTCCAGGGCTGGGCTGGTCCCCTCCCCCTGCTCCTGAAACCTCCAAGAAAACGGCTTTTGTGTTAGAATTCCTCAGGGGAACAGTTTAATGGAACAATCCATCTTTGTGGAGCACAGGAACAACTCCCTCTCCTCCTGGTGTGTGAGGACAATCCGTTGGGTGTGGGGGTCTCACAGGCGGGACACACGTGTGCTTTCCATGGAGCCCAAAGGAGGATCTGTCCCTTTCCCAGCAGGATGGGCTGATCCCAGCACAAGAAGGGAAGGGCTGTTTTCACCTCCTGGCACAGGACACAGGGAAGGGTGTCCCATCTTTTAGGCTCAGGGTCACACTCACCACAAAGGTGTCGTAGGAGAACTTGTGCCTGTGGAGCAGGTGCTGGAGGAAGTTGGCACTCTTGTAGCTGGGATCCCCCCAGGGCATGGCCGAGCACACCGGGCACACCTGCGGGGACAGGGACACGGACACGGAACGGTGGCACCTGCACAGGGACCCCTGTGCCTCCACCTGCCCGAGAGGTGAGTGGTGCCGCCCCCCGACAGGGTTATGGCTGAACAGGGGGTCCCTCAGCCCCTGGAGCAGATCCCTGGGTGCACAGAGCCTCTGGAATATGGTCCAGGGTGCTGTTATCCCACAGAGGTGCGAGCACCTCTGAGACAGTGCCACAGCTGCAAGTTCACACAATCCTGGAGTGGTTTGGGTTGGAATATTAAAGTTCATTTAGTTCCAGCCCCCTGCCACGGGCAGGGACACCTCCCACTATCCCAGGGTGCTCCAAGCCCTGTCCGACCTGGCCTTGGACACTTCCAGGGATGGGGCAGTCACAGCTGATGTGGGCAACCTCGGCCAGGGCCTCCCAACCCGGACAGAGAAGAATCCCTCCTTAACATCCAACCTCAATCTCCTGTCAGTCTGAATCCATTCCCCCTTGTCCCATCACTCCAGGCCCTTTTAAATATTCTCTCTCCACCTTTCCTGAAGGTCCTGGAAGGCCACAATTAGGTCTCCCCGAAGCTTCTCTTTTCCAGACTGAACAATCCCAATTGTCTCAGCCTTTCCTCATGGCAAAGCTGCTCCATCCCTCTGATTCACTTGGTGCCTCCTCTGGAGTCGCCCCAACAGGTCCATGTCCTTCCTGTGCTGAAGATCCCAAGTTCCCCACCTTGGTCAACTCAGAGGGAACAGCAAGAGAACATCCAGCCCCACCTGGTTTGCAGAACAGGGGGATGGAGGCAGCTCATTCCAGGGAGCCTCTAACAAAGCAGACACAGACCCCCACCTCCCAAAGGGATTTCAACCAGCTGGAAACACAGCTGTACTTCCACACGCCTGTGCTGATGGCCTGGGATGCTGCATCAGCTGGGGTGTGTTTGGATTTCCAGAGTTATCCCAGTGCCCTTCCAGTGCCCCGGCATCACGCACTCACCACTTTGTTGGGGTCATTTCGGTGGTTTTCCATGCAGTGCTTCACCAGCTCCTGCTGGTCCAGGTTCCGGGCCCCGCAGTACGGACACACGAACGTGGAGCGGTTGGGAATGTTGCTGAAGAGAGCAAGGATGAGCTCAGAAACCCCGGGAATGGGGTTGGATTGACTCCTTCCACACGAACCCAACTGAGTTTTGTGGCAGCAGAAGCCAGCCCAGCTCCTTCCCACCTCACCTCCCTGCTTTGGTGGATCCTTCATCCCACCCCACGCTCCAAAACCTGGAGCAGCACAGGGGCCGAGTGCCAGGAGGGAAAAGGTGCTGATATTCCTCCCAGGGAAACATACAACACATGCCTGGATTTTAGGGCATGCAAGGAAGGACACATTCCCTACCCGAGGCGCAGGAATACCTGGGAATAGGCTGGGATGTGGGGACAACTGGAACAAACTTGGGACAGTTGGCCATCTGCTCCTGCACCTTGGCACAGGATGAGATGTGAGAACGCATCTTGGCCAAGGTCACCTGGAGAAGGATAAGAAACATTCCTGGAGGCTGCAGGAACACCCTCCAGGAGCTAGCCCTGGAGCTGCCTTTGCTCAGCTGAGGTGGGAGTGACCGCTGGTCCGTGTGGGATGACCCAGAGCAGTGGGAATGCTGCACCTGCCCATCCTTCCTCACAGGAAGGAGATCTGGGGCTGCAGGGATCTGCAGAGGTCCTGTCCCTGTTCCCTGGGAGCAGAGCCCGACCCCCCCGTGGCTGCCGCCTCCTGTCAGGGAATTGTGCAGAGCCAGAAGGTCCCCCCGAGCCTCCTTTGCTCCAGGCTGAGCCCCTTTCCCAGCTCCCTCAGCCAGTCCTGCTGCTCCAGCCCCTTCCCCAGCTCCGTTCGCTTCCCTGGACACCCTCCAGCCCTTCAGTGTCTGACTTGGCGAGGCCAAATCTGACCCAGAGTTCCAGATGTGGCCTCAGCAGAGCCCAGCACAGGGGACAGGCACTGCCCTGGGCCTGTGGCCACACCAGGGTTGGTGCCACTGGCCTTCTGGGCCACCTGGGCACACCTGGGCTCACGTTCAGCTGCTGTCACCAGCACCCTCAGATCTTTTTCCAGCTTTCCAGCTGCTCTTCCCAAGTCTGGAGTGTTCCGTGGGGTTGTTGTGACCCAAGTGCAGGACCCGATACTTGGCCCTGTTGACCCTCAGGCCACGGATCTAGCCTGTCCCAATCCCTCTGCAGAGCTTCCCACCCTCCAGCAGATCCACATCCCAATCCCACAGGTGCCATTTGGGGACCTGCTGAACAAGGAACCCCCCAACCCAAACCAGGGACAGCCGGTGACTCCCCTCCCCGGGCACCATGGCCATGGGATCAGGAGCAGGATGGGGACAATGGGGACATTGCAGCTTTACCTTCTTGCTGCAGCCTCTGCAGGGAGCCTTGTAGGACGAGAGCTGCTTCTCCACGCTGGAAGCCTTCTCCACCTTTTTGGGATCGAAGGGCACGCGGCAGAGCGGGCACAGTGGGGAGGGCACCTGCAGGCAGGGCTGCAGGCATTCCCCACAGAACCTGGGGGCACAGAGCAGCCCTGAGCATCCCGGGAATGGCAGGATCCCACCACCCGGGTCTCCCAACACACCAAAACCCAGGGATCAGAATCTCCACTGGAAGAACTGGAGGGCTGGTATGGCATGAGTCCCCAGGGAGCTCCCTGCACGCACAGATGATTCCACTGCTCCGAGATTGGATTTGAAAGGAGACAAACAAAATTGGTGCTGAGTATCCAGGCCAGGAAGGAACCTGGATCACCTCCTTCCAACGTCCTTATATTCCCAGAAGCATAGGAATCCAAGGGCTGAGGAATCCCAGCAGCCCAAAGGAGGTGTAGGAAGGCACCACCAGGCACGAGGCAAAGCAACTGTGTCCCCAAAATCCAAATATCCTAGTATTCCTGTCCCCTCCTACCCAGCTCCCATCACCAGGAAGAGGGAATGAAACACCCCCAAGCCTCTGCCACTGCAAGGGAAGCAGGAATGAGGAGGGGGAATCATAGAAGGGATCAGGAATTGTCCCCAGCCCCAAAAAAGATGGAGTGAGGCAGTGCCAGGGCTCCAAGTAAAGCCACAGTCCCCCTGGGAATGTCCCCAAATTCAGATGGGAAAAGAGATCAAGGTGTCCCTGAAATGCTGAGAAGACAAGTGGACAAGAGTCTGGGGAGTCCTGGGGGCGGGAGCCAGGTCTGGGAGCAGAGAGAGCTCTGGCTGGTCAGTGGGACACCCCACATCAGCTCCAGGCTGGGGGACACGGACTGGGGACAGGGCAGCATTCCCTCCTTGGAGAGGGAAAGATTTGGGATGGGGATAAGGCGCTCAGGGGTGGGATGCGGGTCCTGGTATGGCCTGGGTGTTCCAGTACTGGGAGAGGGAATGGGAGTGCTGGTATGGGCTGGATAGGGGGAAATGGAAGGTCCCCATACCGGAATGAAGGGAGGAGGAAGAATGGGGGTGGTCCTAAAACCAGACTGGGAGTGGGACCCAGGTGTCAGCTGAGGAGTGGGATGGGGGTCCCGGTACCAGATTTAGGGATGGAATAGAAGTTCTCGTACCGGGACAGGAACGTTGGGATGAGGGTCACGGTGCAAGGATGGGACAGGGTGGGATGAGGATCCTGGGATGAGAAGGATGAGATGGAGGTCACGGTGTGGGAAGGGATGGGGGTTCCGGTGTGGGATGGAGACGTGGGATAGGGGTCCCGATGTGGGATGGGATGGGGGTCCCGGTATTTGACGGCGGGTGTGAGGGGAGTCCCGGTACTCAACCATCCCAGGGGTGGGCTGGGGGTCCCGGTGCCGGCTGCGGTCACCGGGCAGAGTCCGTAGGGATCCCACGGCAAGGACAGCGCCCAGCGCCCGCGTCGCGCCCATCCCCGGGGCCGGCTCAGCCCGGGGGTCCCCGCCGCCCCCGCCCGGGCCCCGTCTCACGTGTGCCCGCAGCCCGCGATGCCGACGGCGCGGTGGAAAACCTCGAGGCAGATGGGGCAGCTGAACTGCGCCTCCAGCGCCTCGGCCGCGGCCCCGGGCCCGGGGGCGGCGCGGG
>WBMZ01017742.1:0-102948 GCA_013400975.1 Atrichornis clamosus | reverse complement strand
TTCCTGCAGCATCTACAAGAAGGGCTTGGCGGCGGCGGAGCGGCCTCCGGGCGGCAGGACGGGCGGGCGGCCTCCCCCGGCGTCTGCGGACACAGGAGAGGGGGCATCAGCACGGTCGCACCGGGGCTGCGGTCCCGAGCCGGGCCCGTGTCCCGAGGCTCTGCGAGAGGCCAGGGCGCAGCCCGGCACGGGGCACACCTGCCTTGAGGCTCGGCCCCAATCCCCGCAGCACTGGGGAACCACACCACAGTAGCAGGTTACAGCCCGATATTGCTAAGGAGGGACGACTTAAGTGGCCACAAAGTAACACAAGCGATGCAGCCATCACAAAGAGAGCAGTTACACAGGGAGAGAAGAAATGAAGAACCTGTATTGGATATCATCAACCTGAGAGCAAAGAAATCTTAGCTTTTACATTACATTTAACAATAGTCCAGCAAAAGGCTCTTTTCAGCCCTTTTAAGTAGCTGTTATCTAAGGATGTAGTTGTGCCCATCAGCAAGAAGGCAGTTAAGAAGTACTGTTCCGTGATGCCAGGAACTTTTGTATTAATACAAGTTCCCAAAATAGACTGTGACACAATAGAAAATACCGGCTCTGAGAGACTGTTTTGTACATGTATTGAAAAGTTGCATTAGATTGTAATATATGTTTGTAACACTCTATAACCCCTATTGCACAGTTCTTCTTCAATATGCATGAAATCCTGTGTCCTTAAACTCACTGGCCCCCGATGTTCTTCATTTCAAGGGGCATGAAGCTTCGGGCAGCTGTTTTGTTAGCCAGTAGCACAGTGCCTGCTCCAGACAAGCCTCCAACTGCAGTGTGCGTACCAGCCAGCTGGATGCCTCATGCACTGCCTAAGCAGCAAATCATGCTGTTGTGGAGCTGACACAGACGTACTTTCCACTTGGAAAGTAGATTCTTTTTCCTGGTGCACAAGAAAGGATTAGCCTGGATCCTCCTGTGTTCCCCTCTGGTCCTGCACACAAACAGCTAAGGCAGGACATAGTCTGCCTGATTGTACTTTGCAGGTAGCAATTCAGCACTGCCAATATCTTTAGTTTTCATCAATAACTAGCAGAACTGGTGGAAACTAAGTCTTGCTTCTCCCTCAGGAAACCTAATCATAAGAATAAAACAAGATTCAAGCTGAAAATTATATTTTCTAAGAGTCTAAGATATTTGATGGCTTTTTCAATCCCAGCAGGTAACTTACTGCAGTGCTATGAAGGTTTTAAGCAATGTCATTTTTTCACACTGGAACTTCAAGGTTTTTCTTACCAGCATCTCGACTCGCAGCAGATCTGAGCTTTGGCATTCCTGCTTGAAAAAGGCCTCCAAGGCCAGGTGGTCCACCACCAGCGAAGCTGCCACCACTGCCACCACCAAAACTCCCACCACTGCCACCGCCACCTCCTCCAAAGCCACCGCCGCCACCTCCACCAGGTCCTTTAGGTTCTGTTGGGAAAAAAAAATCCCCAGTTAGTGAAGCAAGAGTGATCCTGCAAAGTCATCTCTTCCATTAGAGTAATGCTTGTAGCTGGGGAAAAATGGATGAACTCTCAAAACACGCAGGGTTTGGATCATCACAGCTACCATCATCACCACGATGGCTGCACCATGGAAGAGATGGTGCAATAACCATAGCGCCTGTGTTTTATTAAGCCATCACTTTAGTTTGCTCTGGACTGGAAAGCAGAGAAAATCACTGCAGAGAATTTGGAACTGAGCATGGATGGAACCTCTGAGAATATAATGTAGTCTTTGTTAGCATCTTAATCGCTTCTTCCTGCTTCTTCACACTTCTACTCTCTTATCCTTCCCCTCCACTTCTCCTTAAGCAGAGACAGGACAATCTCATGGGAATAGAAAAGGTAGGAGGCAGAAAGTTCTTCCTCTTGAAGGTGTCTCTGGTGATCACTTCTGGAAGTGCATAGAACTCTCACTATTGATGATGTTGCAACATATCTACTTATTTAAACAAAGCTTAGTAGGGAAGGAGATGCTATTTCTGATTATTTTTCTGTAGGTTCAGAAGTGCAGTGGCATGATCATTAGCTGTTAATGTTTCAAATAGGCAAGAATTATTCTATCAGCCCTTTCCTTTTCTCTCTAGTGTCAGTATTTCTGCTGGGACAACTGATGTGCCAAAAGTAAAATGAAAGTGTTTCCACAGCTACAATACAGAGAAGAGCCCTATACAGAGCATCACTGCAAAATGAGCAGGTGCACAGGTAGGGATATCTGTGGACATCAGCTCTCAGATGATGGGCTACACGGATGAAGATCAATTGCTTAATTACTTGGAATCTTGATTTCTACAACTTTGAGGGGGTAAAAATGTCACTGATTTTAAAGTAATTAAAACCTGTGAATGAAAAGCACTTCTAAAAATCCCCCCAAGAAAAATGGAAGAGTGTATTGATGGGGGAATGTCTCACATTATCCTTCTCTTTCTTAAGCATGTCAGGTCAGTTCGGCTCTGACTCAGATAGGGTGTGAACCTCTAGAGAAATGCTACTACTATGGTTTAGTCTTTCATCATGATCTGTTTAATTTGTGTAAACAAGATAATAGGCTGGATCACTTTAATCTTGCTGTTTATCCCCTCCTTTAATTGCTTCCAGCTCATTACAGTAGCTGGAACATGTAACTTTGCATGCAGAGATGATAAGTGTTTAAAAACTGTACCTGGCTGATTGTAGGACTGTATCTATTTTTTTTTAAATTATTTTTATTGGTCACACGCCTCTGCTCATTTTCTTCTTTCCTCATCATCTTCCTATCACAGTCCAGCCTTTAACTGCATGGCCAAACCTTGACTGAGGTGTATCACATTTGCTAATCAGTCTGTAGAAGTGTCTTCTCTCCTTAGGTAATAAATGCTGTTCCTCTGTCAGCCCAGGCCCATGTTCCTCACTCTTCTGCTTCTATCTTCCCAATACTTTTGCTACATTGGCTTCTCCAGCCTCCTCTTGGCACCTACCAAGATGTTCTGTGAGACAGCAGCAGCACAGCTGGATGGACACCTTATTTCCATTCAGGTAAGCAGAGTCACTGCCTTGTGCCGCAGTACTGCTGGGCAGGCTGAGCAGCAAGGCTCAGACAAAAAGATAACATCCCTGAGTCACTCAGGGAGTGGCAAAACTGCGTGCAGCAGTGACACACTGGTAGAGCTGTGGCTTCTGGCTCTGGTTTTGCTTTAAGTGGTACTGGGGCCATTAACAAGCCAATGGTGTCATGCCAGGCATGCATTTATTCTTAAAATGTTTATGCAAAAGTAGAGTCTGAAATTCCACTTTATTCTCTGTGCTCTCCTCAGTCCTTCTGGAGATTTTGTTTACCCAATCTGCTGCAGCTCCTCAGCAGAACTCCTAGTAGGGCTTGCACAGTTTTCTAATATAAGCAAACAAGAAAATAAACTGCTTTGTTAGAATAAACAAACAAATTAACATTCACATTTCATAAGCAGTATTGATTTCTCAGCTGACTGTTCATGCATAATGAAGAGAATTTTTTTTAATGCAACTTCTGGCACTATTGTATCTACCTCTCTCATGGCAATTCACCTGATGATATACAAAACAATTTTCTGCTTTCAGATGTGTAGAACCATTCATGCCTACAGAAACTCCAACATGTAGACTTATACTTACTGTCTAGAATTGGAGCACTTCTGTCATTAGTAACAGTCTTCTTGAGCTTTTTTCCTTTGGTAATATCAGATAATAGAGCATTTCGCCCTGCTTGTTCTGACCTACTTAAGGATGGCTTTTCAGTGTTTGCCTGCAAAACAAAAATTAAAAATGAGGAAGCAAAATAAATCTCAACTTATAGACACAAAGTTCTGCTCAAATGTGGTAGTTACTGGAGACTTCAGTGTCTTTTTAACAGCACTAGAGTGGGTAGCATGCCATGTCTGGTTTTGTGAATGATACTAAAGGTAGCTGGCCTTGTTACTGACTCAAAGCCCCAAAAACTACTGCTATTCTAACCCATATTATTTACTGGAAATAATATTTCTATGTGAATTCACATTTTTTAAACTCATGATTTAGAGTCTCTGATTTTTTAAAGCCAAGGCATATCTGTGGCAAATTGCCATTTTGGAGACTGAACAAGAACAGACCACACATAATTTGATTATACAAGAAAGTGGAAATTCTTGGAAGCTGTAGTGAAATACAAATTCTAGATAAATCAGAAGAAAGATGGACCTTCATCTATCATTTTAGTTTTGATAGAAATACTTCAAAACAGCTATTGCCACTTCAACAATATAGACCTCTTCATATAGACCAAATAAAGTCTTTAGATGTGTAAGGTTTGTCTCAATGGTCCTCTCTTTTCAGTTTATGTTTTGGTGACACAGTTTTCAAGAACCAACAAAAAAACTCCAAATCATACACATATATGCACATATATGTGGCTCTTTCTTCTGGGAAATGGTGGTTTCTGAAACACTTTCTAACTTATCAGATCCTGAAAGGTGGGGAGAGTTGCCATGGAGGGACCAAGAACAGAGTCTATATCTTGCTTGTGGGGGAAAATGAGGGAAAGACTCTTGAGAGGCACAGCCCATTCTATCTGTGTAACCAGCTAGGGTTTTGCACTGAAAAATATCGGAGTACATTAAAATGGCATTTCAAGAAGCCTCTTCCTTCTTGCCAGTGAGGTGACTGACGGTTGAGACGGCAAGCACAACACAAGCTCTCTTCCAGCTTAAGCTGAAGTCAGGTCCAAAGCAGTTACACTCACCATGGTGTGTCAGCAGTGGATCCAGTGCTCTGATACCACAGGCTGACTGAGGGAGCTATGCTAGCTAAGAGCTATCCTTACCAAATTTAAGCAATAGGATTCATTTTTTCCAGCTCAGGTCACGTAAGTAATGGAGTAGAACACGGGAGAAGGTGGGAGTCCATGTCTGGAGATAGGGGATAGCAAGACTTCAATACCTCTGACTTAGACAAGCTGTTGTGTCTCCACCAGATCAAGCCACCAGCGTGTGAGGAAGAGAAGGATGGAGATTTAGAGTGGATAGTGGCATCCATATGAGCACTGGAAGGGAGTGGAAGTGATGATCCTTCTCATAGAATCAATGATCAACCATAAAATGTTGGAGAGCTTTCCCCAAATATCACCCTCATCTACACCTCAGTACCTCTGGACATCCTATTCAACGTGACAAGCAGCAAGAGGACAGTGCATATGGTCCATTTACCTCCTGTAAAACTTACCAAGGCCAGTGTTGGGGGTGGAGGGGGAGCTGGAGGAGGAGGCACGGGCATGGTGAAAGGCTGAGCTCTGTCTGCTCTTGCTAAGAAACCTGCACAGCAAAACACAAACACAGAAGGCCCAGAGATTAATACATCTTAATAAATAAATTTCTACTCAGCTAAAAAACATCCTTGCAGCTAACAGGTTTATCTTCTACATTTTCTAAGTCTAAATAATCTGTGAAAAGCACTTCATATTTAATTGTATGGCAACCAACTGCATCTTCAAACATGGACTCCCCATTGGCAATGATCCCCATTGCCATACAAACTCATAGACATACACATCCAGTTTTGCACACTTACACAAGCCATGCATTCCTATGGCAATGCACAAAATGCAGTAACCAAATTGAACTGTTAAATCCAACCATCTTGTTCCCATGGAAGTCCTTCAGGAGAGTTCCACAGTTATACCATCAACCCTTACTTCAAGAAGATATCACCATGCTTTAAGATCATACTCAGAAAGATGCTGACCTGTTAAATCCCTTCAGCTGCTAAAAGATTCACACATATACACTGTTGTGAGTAGGGTGGAACAGCTCTAGGACAGACTCACGCTTCCTCCTGTCTACCTGCTTGCTCTGAAGATCCCAAGCTCTATCATAATTTCTGAATGCACCTTCCTCCTTCTCAGCAGCAGCACACGCAGTCACGCCCTGTGTATTTTCCCTGAGGAGGAAGAGCAAGCAGGCAGCCCGGCCTCTCAGCTGCAGGCTGCTGCAGACAGAAAAGCCTGGCTGCTAAAGCTCAGTCTTTCACAAGCTTACCTACTGAAGACCAGGCTCCTGCTTTTCCCCACCCCAACCAAAACTTTCAGCCTAGGGCAATCCTAGGAGGGTCACACCTGAGATATAGAACTTCATTGCAACAAAATTATGAAACAACAACAAAAAACGAAAATGTAAGTGTCAAGGACTACTTTTTCAAGTCACAAGGGCTTTGGCACACAGCTCGCTGGAACTATGCCTCTCAGGGGCTTCAGGGCATTTCTAATGGTGCTATAGCATTTCAACATGTGCTTTACTGTTTCACCTGAGCTTTCACTTGTGCTGGCCCATTCACCTGAGCCACCTTTATGATTTGCCACCATTTATATGTTTGCACAAGACAAGTAAACCTAGTGAGAACAGGAATAAGGGTAATCCTCCAGACAACCCCAGGCTGATGGCTGAGGCCCCAGGGAAGTTACTTACAAGAATATACAGCTCTTACTTTTTAAAGTAACTTGTTTTTGATGAAACCAAGGGGAAGTGTAATAGCACAGCATCTGTCAAATCAACATCACGCTAGGTAAGTACCCTTTACAGTTAAAATGAACATTAGGAAAATGTGCTGAATGAAACAAAATGGCGTTTGCAGTGAGGGTTTCAGGTGAATCATCACCAACAAAGTCTGTCATGGCTCTAACATGATCCATTATATGTGTGTCAGAAAAAAATGGTTAGAGGTATAGATTTATCTCATCAGATGTTCAAATTTCAAAAGAATTAGAATACAGCTATAAACATCTCACATACATAAAAAAAAAGAAAATTGCTGAGTTACCTTCCTCAGAAGAAAGCTTTTCTGAAATAAGACTTTAATGGACTTTGCGCAAAACCTTTAAGGAGGAAGGAACCAGATGCATCACCCATAGCTCTGGCTGACTATCTAGAAAAATCATGGAGTTTAAAGTGGCGTGAGGCACTAGTGCTGTCTTTAGTGTTTGCAGGCTTTCTTCTCCCATACTGCAGAAACTGTTTCCGGTTGCTGTGAAAGAGCAAGCAGAGCAGAGGGGAAGCTGGCAGATGGACAGACTGACTGACAAAGAGGAAACTGTGTGAAGCCAAGCCTACGCAGTGCTGTGCAAATGCATGTGTTCACAAAGTCCTGCAAGCAGACCAGCCTGCTCTCATCAATCCTCTCGTGCGTTATTGAGCATCTTAGGGCTTCTCCAGACAAACAACAGCTTCACATTCAGAGGATTTGCTTGAATTTAGTTGCATTCCCATCTTCTGTATTTCTAGCTCTCAGACGTTACATAAAACTCTGCACAAAGCCCTATCCTTTCCCAATCTGCATGTTCTAAATGCAATATTTGAAATCTGAAGCCTATTAAAAGCACCAAGACTAATGCTGCTTTGTTCTTCAGCTTCCTGTTTAAAAAAATAGTCAACAGGAAAATTATTTCTTACAGTAGACCACAACCATCCTGTTTCTTAACACCGTCTTCTCGCAGCTGCAGTTGTCTCTGCCATGAGGATATTTCACCAAGCTTTTAACTGTTTCAACTGATTAAAAAGAAAATTTTTGCTCTCTGCACTGCTTTGCTAAGAGGTCAAATCAGTCTAGATAATGTACCGTGAGTCTCCTTGGCACTCCATGAGTCACAGGAAAGTTCTGGAGCAGGCAGAATACTGGTTTGATATCAGACTTTTAAATGAATCCCTTAAGGCAGCTCAAACCTGAATGCAGCAAGTGAGCCAGGTGGTCAGTGAAGTGCTTTCTGTAAAATACTAGAACTTGTCTACCTCCCTGTCAGAGATTGCTTCCTGCTTGGGCTGCTCTGTTCTATTTTTTTTCCCCTTTTAACTGTGTTGTTTTAGATCACCTTCTTAAGGAATTGGTGAGGATAAAGAGGAAGTAGCGTGATGCTTGAAGTGTGAGTTCCCTAAGGGGAAGCCGCTACCCATAGACATATCCAGCTTCTCCAAAACCCTCCCTGCACATATTATTTGCAAGGAGGTAGCGGGGAGAAAGGCACTAAGTGTTCCCTCCTTCCCTATCCCATCTTACATGTACCTGTAGTCACCAGCTGCACACTAGCTAGTATTTCTGGTACTGAAAGGCTCTCTCAAAAGTACTGGAGTGGAAATTACGTGCATAACATTTTGCTACTGTTGAACAAGGCCTACAGGCCTCAGAGATAGGCTGGACAATGGCATTTTGGAAGCACAGGACAAACTTCTGTAATAAACCAAACTTTGGCAGAACTGGCCAGAAGTTTAACACGAGCATCCTGTAGGGCTGTTTACTCATGATGTTCTAGAGCACACACTTCCTTTAGGAGCCATCAAACAAGAGCTCACATGGTGTGACTGAGAAACCTGTATGCCCACACAAAAATGTACAATACATACACTTACAGAGCCAGTAAAGCACCCTAGACCATCAAATTTTAGTTTACAACCAAAGTTGTAACACTGCTTCATTCTTACTTTTGTCACTCTGAGTCTCCTCCTGTTGATGAAGAAGAGATTTTTAGAAACTCAAGCTGAAACTTCACAGGAAGAAACAGTCTCTGCCTTTGAAGCTCTAACTCACCCTTGATGTTCACAATCTATTTATTTCTGATTTATTGTAAGCAAAAATAAAAAAGGTGCTCTCTGGATGTTAAAATTTGATCCTTATAAGCCTATAGGAAGAATAATAACATTTGAAGAGATGCAGTGACCTGGTGACTTGCCCCCACAGTACAGGGCAGTGCTGGGGCTGGCGCTTGGGATGAGCAGCACCTCTTGGGATGCAGAACCAGAGCAGCTGAGTCAGCACAATGCTGAACTCAAATTCTGCAGCTGCTTTGTCCATCACTAATTCACAGGATCACTGTTTCTCACAAAGCTTAGACATGTCCTAAGACGTTAAGTGTAACTGCAAGTAGAGGAAAGCTTTGGTTACTGTCCTACACTTCAGCAATGGACTCAGATTATTATTTGCTCTTGGTCAGTGGGGAAGAGTTGAATTTAAGAAATGGAGATTATGTTAAATTGCTAACAGCTGACACCATAAAATACCTGAAATGGTAACCCATCCACCCAGCAATAAATGTTGCCGACCAAATCTATTAACAACCAAGTTTCTTATAATGCTCAGTGCCACAGAGTGTTGAAAAGGACATGGTTCCAAAAGACCAAGGCTGACGGTGTATTGATACTTGGAAACCCAGGACACATGTCCTAGCACACTTTCCAGGCAGCAGTGTAAATTATCATAGCTTTTAAGAAGCTATACAGCAATGTTATGTCTAGATGAGCGTCGGTGGTGCAGCAGAAAGGATTCCAGTAACTAACCCGTGTATGTACACCGCAGCATCGGCCACTGAGCCCCAGAAACAGAGGTCTGTATTGTCAGGAAGAGAAGGATTTCCACAGCTGGCAGTAGCAGCTGCTCTCCCGCTGCGCGGCGGGCGCCAGCAGCCCCGTGCACAGCGCCGGTTCCTCGGAGATGCAGCGCGACCGCTCTGGGCTGCCAGAGCCTTGTGAGGCACCCACTGCACCCTCACCCTGCTGCACCGCCTTGGCCACAACCGCGGGGCCAGGGCAGCCTCCTCCAGAGGGGCGTGCACAGGGCCTGCATCTGCTGCCTCTGGAGAAAGCTGCTCCCGCCGCTAGCAAACGAGATGCTCCAAAGCTGCCTAAGTACAGAATGCCTCCATAAGAAAGCTCTAATTTTTGCAAACTACCAGGCACATGCAGCAGTCACCAGCAGGAATGATATTAAAATATTATGCTGTGCAATACATCAAGATAAAAACTAATTTCATTTAAAAACCAAAATACAGGAGAGAGAGAAAGTATACACTGCATTTTGCAAAGAGCCCCTTGTTCTGCAGAGAAATCCATAAAGAGCAATGAGCAAAAATGGCACTACACTGAATTTTGTGAAACACGAATTTTGGGCATTTCAGAAATAATTTCAGGAGCATTACAAATGCTAAAAAGAAATACGACCTTTAACGTGGGATGGACAGTGCAAACAACTGGACTGCAAGTGCATGGTTTGTATCTGGTCAGCCGTTTTGAGCTGCTTGAAGGCCCACCCTCTTAAACATATTGAGTCAGAGGCAGACAGACAGCTCACTGTGGTTAATCATTTCCTGCATGATTAATTTCCAAGCAAAAAAAGAGGAAGGAACAAACAACTATAGAAATAAGATAGAATTGATAAATTTAAGGGGAAAAAACACTGAAGTAGCCAATTAAAATGCTGATTGCTCCCCTATGCAAAAGGACCCAACTTCCAAGTGTTGATTTGATTCTTTCAAAATACAGTACTTTCTCCTAATGAATGAAGGGATTAAAAAAAAAAATCTCAATTTGAGGAAATTGAGCTCCTTTACCAAGTACTTTAGTAAGGCAGCTCTCAAAACAAAAAGGACAACTAACTGTAAACACATTACAAAGTAGTTGGAAAATCACACTCAGTTTTATATAGACCACAATATTTTTTTATTAATCATTTTTTTAACAGAGTACTGAGCTATTAAACTTTTTTGACAAAGCTACAGATGTCATGAAATTTGAGCCCCCCCCTGCTCCCACTTTCCTTGGCAGACCTGAGTCATTAGTAAGTCCATATGTCCCACGTTCCACCACCACATCCTCTCAAGGCTAGAGAGACTGCCTGCACCAGGAGTCAGCATGGGAGTGTGGCACAGTGTGAATGAGAACTTCAGAGGATGCTGAAGGTGCTCCTCCCATGCAACACCATGCCAGCAAAATCCCCCTGAAAAAAATCAGGTATTTTTCTTCTTCTCTTTTTATTAAAGTTTCTAAATATATAGAAACCTATAAATAAAATATACAGATAGATGATTTTAAGTCCCTAAAGAGTTCAACATGGGCACCAAACCAAATTCTGTCAAGCATGAAGCTACCAGAAGATACTGAAGAAGAATTCCCTTATAGGGTGAAGAAAGAACTTTTAGGAGACTCTTTGGCCTCAATCAGTCGCACATGGAGGAATGAAAAGCCTGTCAGGCACTAAAGTAACCTAACACAATTTTTAATTGAGAGACTGGGGACTGCCATATAACAATCCTATACTCACCAGGAGAGCCTGGATTTTCAGTCTCCTGACTGGGAAAAACCCTTTGAAGCTGAGGAGCTCCAGGGGAAGAAAGTGACACCTAAAACGTTACTGACAGTTTTGGGGCCCTTTATCACCAGTAACTGGTCTTTTAAGAATGGTTTCTGGCTGAAAAGACAATCCTTTTGGTGCAGGGATTACAAGACTTTGTGGCCTGAGAAAGGACATTACAAGGGTGTAAGAATGTAAATTGTTCTATCCTGTCTGGAGGAAGCTGTGGTAGTGAAAGGAGGTACTAACTTTTCACCCTTAAAACCACTTGCAGAGATCTAGACAGCCAAAAGAGAGATCAACAGAGGAGAAGTTACTCTGGATGTCTGAGAGCCAGGGAAATTCTGGGGGAGCTGCCCCTGCCAAAGAGAGGAAACCTACTTTATTGGGGACTTTTGGCACTTCAAGGAAACTCCACAGTATCCAAAATGAGTGGTTTCAGTATAGCTTTCCACCACACTGAAAAATGCCACCCCAAACACAAAGTGCCAGGGCACAGGAGGTGTACCAGTGAAGGAGAGTTCTTGCCTAGACCCAGAGCCAGAGCTTCCTTTCTTTTTCCACAAACTGCCATTGGAGGGGTGACAGATGATAGGCTTTATTCACAGGTACATGTAGAAAGTGGATGAGGTCTGTGTGGCCCTGAAATAGGATTTGGCCCAAGAGGAACACACAGGAGGCTCTCCCATAGGGAACTGCACCTTTACCAGTTTGGCAGTGATCAATGTGCAGGTCCTGCTGCAGGCAGGGACCAAAAAGGAGAGAGGAGGACAGCAAGAGCTTAGAGGTCTCTGGGAGAAGTGCATGGGGTAGTTCTTGGGAAAGAAACAGATGTCAAGCCAGTATCACACTTAGCATTTTTTCTGCCCTACTTAGGCTGCAGAGAGATAATATATTTTTTGTTTCAGACATACCCTTTCCAATAAATTGCAGAGTTCTTTTACCTGTTACAACAGTGCAACTGAACTGTGTGAAGGGTTGCAGGTGTTGGGAAGCAAGTGAGGACCAGTAAAGTTAAATAACAATAGCAAACAAAGGACGTGACTAGTTAGGGGAAAAAAAAGTGAGGATGCTCTGAGGTGCTTTCACATCTCTATGCATGTTATCCCAGGCACCTGTGCTCTGTCAACCCTACAGAATCTCCACCTTCCTCCACACTCCTCATGCTCACCTCCCTCATCCCAGAGCATCCAGCCAGGCACAGTGATCCTCCATTGTCATTGTCTGCAGCTCACACTGGGCAATTCCCCAGAGACCTAAAACCCCCTAAACAGTTTGGATCTATTTCCTACAACCACAGGAATACAGTAACAGAACAGGTTACTGTGGGTGTCGGTGACAAGTGAGTCAACAGACCATGGAACCAGCACGTGACTACGGGGTGCCAAGAGCAGTAACAGACAGATGCACCTATGGTTCACAGCAAGTCGCATCCAGCAAACCTCATCTGTCAAACACTATCGAGAGTTATACAGCAAAAATCCCATGGTGCTGCATCCATGAAAAATTTCAGTGAAGAAATAGGCCGCTATGGTGTCAGAACGTTGTTTTAATCCAAGTATTTTAAAAAATTTTCTTTTCAGTGAAATATATTTCAAGACATGCAGAAGATCACAGGCAATGGCTAACTTTGGAGGACTGCCCCTAGTGACCAATATAGCCCCTGTTTGGAAGAAACAGCAAAGTTTTTGGTCAATTTAAGTGTTTGGATGTTGACTTGAGAAAAGGTGATAATGTAAGAGCAAATACACTACAGCAGAAAGTATCTGACTTACTGAAGACAGAAATTGCTTCTATCAAATCCATACTCCTATAACTTCCTTCAGCAAGTGGTCAGAGCAGATGTACAGAAATATTCCTGTCTACTCAGACTCCAAGGGTCAGCTCACATCTCCAACACCACAGTGACCTGGTCCTGGGGAACAGGACCTCAGCCGTGCAAAGGATGCCTGGAGCAAAGCCCCTGCACCAGGCACCGTGGGAGGGAGTCTCCACAGTGTTT
The DNA here is from genome assembly GCA_013400975.1 of Atrichornis clamosus. NCBI lineage: Eukaryota > Metazoa > Chordata > Aves > Passeriformes > Menuridae > Atrichornis > Atrichornis clamosus. The sequence goes on along the minus strand of WBMZ01017742.1, from coordinate 89,823 downwards.
TAAAACTGGTACATGTGTGCCATTCCTCAGCAGGAGACCAGGGCCAAATCCAGCAGAAAAATCTACAGCTGCTGGGCTGTATCCCAGTCCTCAGGATAGGAGGACACACCTTTAGACACTGCAACCTCCTACAGCTCTATCCCCACTGGTGCCTCTATGCCAAAAATTGAAGAGCCTTTCCCCCAGCCAATCTGCAAAAAGCTCTAGGGCAAAAGCCTTCACCCTCTCTCCCAGGCAGAAGCGATGGTTAAGGACAAGCTGTTTGTGCCTAAGCTTTTCCTCAGCTGCCCAGAGCAGAGCTGCCTGCAACACTCCACTGCCTACCATCCACAGCAGCCTTTAGTCGAGCTGAGTGTTTGAAACAACACACGAGGCTGTGTTAACCAGGCACAATGCCCAGCACAGCCAACAAGGATTCACCCAGGCTGGAGGCAACCTCAGCATGCAGACCTAAAGAAAGGGATACGTGACTCCCAGTGCTCAGGAGAGGCCACAGGGACAACCTCTCCACACAGGGACAACACACCTGCTGCACCAGGTAAAGGATCTGACGTCTCTCTCCAGCTTATTTCCTCATCTGTTCCTCCTTGTGAACATTTTGTCTTCTCAAAATACTGTTCGTAATACCTAGTCCAAGAGCTTCTCTGCAATGGGACTGCTTTTTCCAGTGTCTCAGTACTGTAGTAGTGACCACTCAGTGTCATGTGGCTACTCAGCACTGCACAGCTTTCTCCCCAAAACATGAGCCATCTTAGGCTCTAGGAGTTGTTGGTAGCGTGAACGGGCTAGTTCAGAAATTAAGGATTTCTGAGCATTGCCCCCAGATTATTCAGTCCTAAATCAGAACAAAAATCATTGCACTAAGTTAGAAGAAGTCTTTAAGAACAGGACATTTTCTACCAGCTTATCCTCACAACACAGCACTGCTCATCTCTGACCAGACAGGGTCACTCATGGCCTGGAGGTGGCAGGCAGACCAAGAGAGGGGCAGGAAGGGATGTTTCCCACAATCCACACCTGGTCATCCAGAGAAGGAAAGGCATAGTCTGGCCCTTGGAATCCCTAGCTTGTTGCCATGGGAAAAGAACTTCTGTTCACAACAGCATATCCACCTTTTACCTTTCCACCTATGACTCCACTTTTTTTTTAGGACATTACAGCGCTGACCATTTGTTTGCTTTGTGTAACATGACAGCAATTCTGCTATTCGAATCAAATGGACAGAAATCTGGAGGATTTTTTCCCTTCTCTTCACTTTTTTGTGGCATAGCAGGTCAGAAGTACAAGAAAATAGTCCAAATGGGTTTTGTTTTTTGGATACCTGAGCTGCTGCAACTTTCAGTCAGCACAGAAAGAAGTCAAAAAAGGAATCAAATATGGAGACCAATCCCTGGTATTTTGCTGGTGGACTTCTGCTGCCCACAGCTGTCGACTGGTGTGCTGCAGCCCCCTTCAGAGCAGTAGCTATAAGGAGAAGAGCTTATCTCTGCAAATCCTGAGGCTGGGATGAAAAGAGCCTGTTTGGAGGCACAGATTACACTGTGGAAGCTATGGGACACCCCACACCACATCCTCTCCATGCCCGAATTAATAATGCTGTGACCTGCATAACACCATTGCTGTAGCTGCCTTCATTCAATTTTCTATTATCAACAGGACGACATGAAGATGCAGTCAAAAATATTTTGCAATAACGGATACTTAAAGAAAAGGATCAAGGATCTTCCACACTGTCAAATTATTTTACCTCTCAGTAGGTATAGGTTTAGAATTCAATTGGCTGCAGTATTCAAATTGGCTTTTTCAACATGAAGTATTTTCTTTATCACAATCAACTAAGTCTTACTAAACATTCAGTGAACTGTGACTGGTCTACTAGAGGCAGCATCTATAAAACAATATTAAAATACCAGCTACCTCTAAAGGGGAAATCTGAGGCATATAAGGGCCAGACATGTGGAATAAATTTAAAGCACCATTTTCCAATCCTTGTCTCTTATAAATATTGCAATATTCCTATAAGAATGTTGAAAAACTACAGTGCACAGAGATCAGTTCAGATTTCACATCAAAAGCCCAAACAAAAAGCTAAGTGGGCTGGGCAGTCAGCAGGGAAAGAGTAACTGCACAGGCAAGAGTGCATTAGAGTTTTTACAGCCCAGGTGTTGACATAAATTAGAGTAACTTGAATACCTGCCATTAGAGGAGCAATCAAAGACTGATCTGCCCAGAGTGTGGGAAGAACAAAACAAAAGCCAGCCCCACATCTGCATAATGTAAGGCAGCTCCACCAAAGACAGTGCAGAAAAATCACCACCTCAGAGCCAGGTTACTGTCAATAAAAGCTTAAGTTCAGTACAGCAAGACCCATAAATCAGTTTTGTGAGAAACAGGCAACCAGGTCTGGTAGAGATTTTAATGAAAAAGAAAAAATCCAGTTTTCCATTCTGAAAGTTAATTTTGAATGATTTGAGGCTGCAAAGTGCTGAGAAACTTTTAAAATGGGTGGAAAGGGAGAGCCTGATTTTACTCTTATTACAATTCATGGAAAGGCTCAGGCCAATTTTCAGAGGAGACTGAGACCCACTGTGCCTTCTGACTTTGCTGAAGCATTTGAACTTTTTGAGATCAGACTTAGATATTAAGAAGAGTGCATCCCATGAAGTCCCTTGATGTTCTCTCCTGTGCAGAGATTTGCACTCTAGCTCGGGGTTAGTCATTAAACCAGACTGTGAGGCACCAAATCACATTTGCACATAAGAACTGAATGTGAAAAGTGTCACAGTCAGCAAGCAAGGTTGGCACTGGCTCCCACGACACCATCCTTTGGATGTGGAAGGCTGGTGGAGCAAGGAGCACAGCCACAGTCTGCACAGAGATGCCATCACTTGCGTTCAGCACTGCTGGCATCTTGCTCCATGAACTTGGGGAGAACAACCAGCAACATAGACTGTCATCTGTCTCAAAGGACCACAACCTACTGAAAAACTCCCCGTAACTTACCCTCTGTGCCCTGCTTACAGACCACAAACTGAATAGAAACTACATCACATCTTACAAACTGACTAGGTACTAAATGAGGACTCATTCTGCCTATGACTTGCATCCCCTGTGTTCACAAACCTCTGACCTCCAATCCAAACAGCTGTAAACCAGCATTTGATCTGCCATGTAAGTACTTATTTTACTAAAATGGCCAGAAAAAGTTCTTTGTAAACTCTGCTGGGCTGCTACAAAACAGTTACTTTTTTACAATTCACATTCCCCCAGAAATTGGTACAAGTTTGCAAATTAGCAATTGAAAATTTTCAGTTTACTGAGTAATAAATGAATACACATTGAATACACAAAAATATACCATTACTTTGCATAGTTTCAGTATTTACCAAATAGATACTTTACCTTAGATCCTCCTCTGAGAACAGCTACAACGTGAAACTCTTACAAATTTTATGTGGCTAGCTTACAGTAATTAAAAATCAGTATCCCTCTCAACTCCCCAAAATGCTGATACACATGAAGCTGGGCAATGTATGCTGGGCATACACACGCACAGGAGTTGGACAACAAAGTGACCATTTGCACAAACATCCAAAGAAACTCCCAGCATCCATTCTTGCTTACTTGGAAAAGAGCCTCTGCCCTCTGAGGTTTGGCCTGCTCTGTAGTTCATACTGTGTCTCAGTAAGCTTTCAGATGGGCTGCTATGGTTTCAGTCATTATTTTTAAAGGTTCTCGGCAATATAAAAACAAATCTGTGGCAGAGACTTTAAAATCAGAATGGAAAAAATAAAGGGGAGGGAAAAGAGGCGGCAAAAAGTAACCTGAAAAAAAGAGAGGGTTTCTTTGAGCAAATAACCCCTCCTCAAAATCTGGGACTTCAGTCACCCCTTCTTCACATTGGAGCCAATCACATTGGAGCCAATCTTAGCTCACCCCAAACTACTCTGATACCGTGGCCAAAAGTTTCTCATCTGTTCTAAATGGTCTACAAAACCTTAGAAACGGTATCTAAAGCAATGAAAAATACCCAACCAAATCCCAAAGTAAGTCAAGGACAATAGATTAAAATTAATCTTAAGTATCTTACCATATATATTTTGATTTGAAATGGATTAATTTAAAAACAACAAAGAAAAATAATATTACTGAAAACACATTATTGCACATGTGAAATTACATGATCACCTAATATCCTGGCAGTACTGGCAAATGATGTCTCGTTCTAATCCATATTAAAAATAAATCCAAAATGTTATGTTCCTGCACCACGAAGTTATTTGCCTGGCTGGAATCCAGCAGTAAACTTCTCCTGCAACTTACTTAGAGTTATAGATAGAGAAAGAAATACATTACTGCTATAAAAAATTGTTCAATAAGACAACTCAAAAACTGTCTTTAGACGGGTTGTACAAAACTAACAGACCAGATAACCTTTAAGGAACCATTAAGTAAAGTAGACTGAAGGTTGCCATTATCTCTACATTGTTTGCTTCTTTGTATCATATATAAAACCTATTAAATCTGGCCATCATTTTTTCTATTTTAAATAACATAGATTTTATAACATACTCATATTAACTGTGTTGGATCCGCCACTTTGGTGGCTCCAACTACAGTAGGAAAAGCTTAATTTCAAAAGTCTAATTTTTAAATAAAAATTTAAAAAATGTATCAGCTGCCTGTAGCTGATAGGAGCTGCTCTGGTTCCACTCCAGACCTAAGAAGTCTTCTACCAGAGCAGGATGTGACCCAAAAGTAGCAATGAGAATCTGTATGATAAATGATGAGGGCTGCCAGTTGAAACTTGAGGGCTAAAGCAGACTGTCAGCAGGGGCAATAAAGAACTGTCTTTTCCTCCTGCAGTACTGAACCACTGAATCCATCACATTCCTTATTCTGAGCTGATCAGCACTCCCCTGCCTCTAACACCACTTACCGGACAAAAAGAACTGCTACCTAAAGGAAAGATGTACAGAAACCCTGCACAGGATCTCCTGCTCTAACCCGCTCCTTGGGAAGAGCGGCTCCAAAGCAAATTAGTGGTTTGGTGACCGCCCTGCAGAAGGTCAGCTCCAAGCCAGGGGCTTGTGGAACTGGAGGACTGGTGCTTAGAGAGGTCCCCAGGCAAGGAGTCTGTCGCCCTGGTGGCTGCTCTCTCAGACTCTCAGTCACAGCTGAAGCAGTGGAACGACAAACCTGAAATTCTTCCTCCTCTGTTTGGAATTAGTTTGTCTCTTTGCAAAGCAGTCAAAATCTAACCCACAGCACCCTGAACACCTCTCCATGTGTAAAAGGAGAGACCTTAGCCCTCAGCATCTGAGTTTGCATGTGTGCAAGTCACCGGCAATACTCATGTGCTGTTCCTATCACCGGCAATTTCCATTTGGTCCAATCTGGAAAACATCCTGAGTAACACAAGGATGAATTTTTCTGTTAAGCATTTCCAACACTGCCTTTTGGCAAGAAAAAAATGTCAAAAGTCACTTGGAAAAGAAAGGTACAGCTAAGAGATGTTTCAATTATTTCACAAATAAGCTGCCAAAATGCAAAGAACAAAATCCAGGCAATACTAATATGCTTCATATTTATACCATTATAAGCCAAGCTGAGATCAGAGTATTGACCAATCACAATTACATTTTGTTTCATTTACTAGAGCAGAGCTATAATAAAAATTTTACTCAAAATATCTTTGTAAAGCCATTTTTACATAAATTGTTTGATCTACTTTTGCAGAATGACTTTATATTTATGCAATATACAAATTTATGAAATATAGGTGAGATAACACTGAATCAGAGGTTTCACACGATACACTTGGACCTTTAGCTGAAGAGTCAAGCATTGATACTGGGACCATGAAATTTGCACATCTGCATCAGAGTACACAGCACACATCTGCAGCGGTGATGCCAATTTAAACATCTACAGCAAGGGCATACAAGTAAGTTTTCTGTAACTAATCTAAGCTTTCAATGTCCAGTTGGAAGCCCTATAAGTAAAGATAGCTTCTGAAGATTTAATTTATGAAATATGCTTCTCTACTTGTTTTGGCAATTATCTGATAGATGGCAAGGTACCAGTTCAGTTCAATTTTGCATCAGTCTGTGATTCTTTCAAACTCAAAGCAATTCTAATGTTACATGAAAGACAATGTAGGAATTTAGATTCCCTGACCTACCTGGAGAGGCAATCAAATTTGTGTGTTTAATAACATGAGGTTTGGGTTAAAAAAAAGAGAGAGAGAGGAAAACTAACTTTATGTCTTGTCAAAGTTTGAGACTTGAAGAGATTTCTACCTTAATCAGGACTTAAAAAACAAACCAAACATTTTGTTGTTAGAAATGCACATTTTAGCAGATCCTATATTTGGCTTCAGATATCCTAAATTTATTTTAAAAGCTCATTTTAGAATTTTTTATTTATGAAATTTAATTTTGTGCCAAATTCAGCTTTGATCTCAAGGGAAAAAAAACAGTTTTGATAAACTGATGGTTTTAATTAGAAAATATTTTCAATAAAAATGTCCCGAAAAACTGTAACTGCAATAAAAAAACTTTGGTACCCAAACTAAATTTTCCAACTTAGGCACCTAAATCCAATTGCTGGATGTTTATGTTTTCCTAGCTTCCTTAATGGTGCTGCTGACCTAGCCCAGGCTCTCTGACTGACTCTGACTGCCCTGACTGTCCGCCGGTCCCACGAGGAACACAGGGCGACTTGGTGCTACTCCAGCTCAGACTGGGAGGATCCAGATGCAGGCAAGCAAGGGGCACACAGTCCCATAAAGGGCTCTAGTTTAAAGCATGGCACAAATCAAACAAAAAGCAACCAAGGACAACAAATTGAAAACGCCCGTCTGCTTTCCTCCACATCTCCGATTACAGGAGTTTTTGCTCCAATTTATTTCTCTTTGGAAACAACTTTTTGCAGCTGCACATGGCAAGTGCTTAGCTAGTGAGCAAAGAAGAGAAGCTGGAAAGAATGATTATTAATGGATTCTGCCAAAAAAATAGGCAGGGCAAAGTCTTTCACAGCCTAGGACACAAACTGGTCCATCTTCCCCTACACAAAGAGGAGGCACATCCTCCCACTGCCTTCCTGAGAGGGAAAACAGCACAGTCGCAGTGCCTACTGCAGCAACCCAGGCTGGAAACATACAGCACCCCTCCACTTAATACTCGTGAAGCTGATTGAGTCAACACACATTAAAAGAGGGCATTTGCCCAAGTCACGGTGAGTGAAAACCGAGCAGTTCCATTCAGTTATCTGCATTTTATTTTAAACATTTCTAACTGTTTTCTTTGACCTTCAACAACCAAATGTCTCCACGCAGCAGGTGTAGCCAAAGGCATTGTGCCATGGGGGTGCCTGCCCTGGAGGCCGTGTGTTTACCTGGGGGCTCAGCCCACTGTAGTGACATCCCACATGAGGCCATATCTAGCGATCGCATAGGTCAGACCTGGGCAGATCTGCCAGGCAGCTGAATATGCCAAGAGGGACAAATCCACATCTTGCCTGAACTTGGTGGGAGCCACAACGTGCCTCATCCAGCTGCTCCAGGGTCAGCAGTGGTTCCTGGTTCTTGCCAGTTCTTTGGAAGCAGTGCCCAGCCAGCACGGCAGCTCCGTGTTAGCTCACAGCTGTGGGGCAGCCTGCTGCACAGGCGGTGCAGGAGCTCACTGGGACCCAGGCAGCAGCTGGGTTTGGAGGTTATTTGCCTCCATTCAAGATAGAGGTCTAGCTGAGCTCCTGCTGGTATTCCAAATGCTGGTTTTTTGCATTAAAGTAGTAGTTTGGTATAGCTCAAGCTAAAAAAAAGAATATGTATGGCATACCACTGCCATGAAAACACATACCCACAAAACCAAAAGCAGCCACATACCATCATTCAGCACCTGCATTTCCTCTTTACAACATTCAACAAGTCCTCTTACTCCACAGGACTGCTCACATTTGTCCTTGCTAGTGCCAGTCTACCAGAAGTTCAGAGGAGAAAACAAATTGGTCCCTGCAGGCTGGAGTGCTCAGTGCAGGTGCTCTGAAACAGCAGGTATTAGAGGGTGGCAACCCATTTCCCCTTAAACTCGTTTGTAGTAAGAGTGGCTGTCACAGTTGTTAAACCTTAGCTAAAGTTAGCATCACAGCTGCTGAATCCGTAAATATGGCCGAAACCCTGATCAATCTGGCTGAACGATTTGGTTAGCTTGCATGGGCAAAAACAAACTTTATTTTAAGTAAACTTGAAGACTAAGTTTAGCATATGGCAGAATGAAATATAACTCCTAACATCTCTGCTTTCAAAACCAGAATTTGTAATCAGACAGAGAGTTAAGAGTCACTTCAAATCTGAGGCTACAAGGTACCAGATAAAAAGAAAACTTTTTCCAAAGTCAGAGAGCTGTAGGATCGAACCCACAGCTGAAAGGAAGCTTTGTATTGGTTTTATTGGGTCATAAGACATTATTACTCTCATGAAGTCTACTTTCTCAAACTACTGCCCTGGTGACTGGCAGTCCTCAAACAAACGGTCGTGCAAGGATCATCCATATCTGCCAAGGCTCTTGTGAGCAGGCAGGCTTACAGGAGGCTGGGTCACTGGGAGTGCAAGTCCAGGCACCACCACACAGAGAAAACGCCCCACTTCTGCACAGAAGGGATATGGTGGCGTCAGGGCTGCTGAGTGAACAAAGCCTGAACTCTGCAGCCAAACGTTTCTTCAAGTGAGCCGTGATCCATCACAACTTGCTCTTAGGAAATGTCGTTCACTGCAGACCAAGCAGGTTTTGCACAGCCAGCAGAGCCACAGGCTTTTGAGATCTTTGATACAAATGAGCAGTTTTCTGGATTCCCACAACCGTTCAACTGAGGAAGCAGCAGGACCTGCCCTTTCAGGTCTCCTTCTTCCACCAGGACCAGACCTGGTCATTACCTTGCCATCGTTACCTTGCTGCTAACAATAACTCAATACTTTCCCACAGTGCAGAGTATGTATGCACTCATTTCATCTGTTTACTTCCAAATTACAAGGGAAAAATCTCCTCAGGAAACTCAGGAATAGCATTTTACATTCCCTCTCTGAAAAGTGGAGTATGGAATATAAATTTCCATACATACAGAAATGTTTATTGCCTTTAAAATAACTATTCAGCTTTCATCAATAACCAGAAAAATTTAAAGTAATTGTCAACAAGGAGACTTAAATACAGAACAATAGACAGCAGGGCTGGAAGAAGGCATCTACTCTTCCCCTGAGTCACTATGGATTATATCATTCCTGGCAGCATTCATCTCTTTTCCTTAAAAATCTCCACTGATGGAAATTTTGCAATATGCCTCAGTAATCTATCTCCTTAGCCTAACAGCTAATGAAGCTTTTCCCAGTACTTTTTTTAAAGGTCCCTTTGCTGTGATTTCATTTACTATTTTTCATCCTACTTACAAACGATGCATAGAAGAATTTATTCCTTTCCTCTTCATGGCTATTTGAAAACCAGTTACATGTCTCTTTGAATGCCTCCTCTTTAGGCTAAGCAATCATATTTCCTCCCAGGTGGTATTTGCACTGGCTGTCATCATTACTGCTGTTCCTAGGATGTTCCATAATCCCGTACCACATGTGAAATGGGTGAGGGTTACACAATGCACCACCTTTATCTCAGTATTGCATTGTAAGTTTATAAATGTCAATTTAAAAATACTCATATTTTCCCTATCTGCCTATTTCCCTTCTTCAAACAGGCCATGCCTTCCTACCCATGATGTCCCAACAGGAGTGTTTGACTACTGACCACACAGTAGTACCATCTGTTTTGGTCCTGTGGAATAACTCTCCTAATAGTAGTCCTTGTACCAACCCGCATCCAGCAGCAGTCCATCATGCCTGATAAGAGTTGTGGATCCACAAATGAAGTGAGACATTTGTCTTTTCCTGGGGCTAAGTCTTCCCTCTCACATCTCCCAAGCCTGGCACCCAGATTTCTCCAGACTGTGGTTTCCAAAGCAAATGCACTGCTGAAACTACACCAAAGCACCAACCCACATGGACCCAGACTTTATCAAGAAGGAACCTTGAATTGTTTTGTGCTCATGTCTGCAGAGAGCCAAAATCCCAAGCACCTCTGGGATCCTCCCAACATCAGTTTCCTCCTGACCCACTAACCATAAAGAAGCCACAGTTGGGGCTTACAACAGAGTGGATTTGAGATAAGAAATGCTTGATCTGCAGGATTGCATCAGCTCTAGATCAGCATGTTGCAGCCTATCTACAGCACATGCTTTCTGATAGAGCCTCTGCTGCAAGAAAAAAATAAATTAAAAAGTAAACTCACTGTTCTTTCTTTCTTTCTCATTAACTATGTGTTTCAGTGAACCTTTTCATACTATTACTGTTCATTAGCACCAAGCTGTAAACATTGCAGACTTCACTGTGCAGTTTTCAAGTGTAATGTCATCTGCTCTAAGTCAAGAAAACTACAAAAGCATAGAGACTGGTCCTATCATACCTTAGGTCTCCCAATCTACTAGACAAGTCTTAAATCCCTTCACTGTTAGCTTTGAACTACTGGAATGAAAAAAACCAAACAAAAACCAACCCACTGCACATGTTAAAAACTTATGGATTTGGCACAAAATTTTGATATAACCTAAGGTACCTAAATCTGACATTAGGAAAACTGTGCCACATCAGAGCATGCCACTAAACTGGCACTGCCATTAATCCTGCCCTGGAGAAGAATGACTCCTATATTGTTGCACTTTAAGACATGAGATGGCTCTGTGCCTTCCAACTCTTATAGGCCAAGAATAACACACACCAGGGAGGTTTCCCCGAGCTGCTGCTCACACCGTGACTCCCATCCACTCCCATCCCTCTCAGTGCAAACCCCACAGGCTCTGTACCTGGGCACCTGCAGGAGAGACGCTTGCATAGAATAGGAGGCCTGGTCAATTCAGTCCAGAATACACTTTCTGAAGTTAATTAAATTGCAATAACATTTCTCAGGTCCTGCAGGGGTCCTGCAAGGAAGAAAGAAAAAGCACTATTAACTGTGAACTGTTGGGGCTCAGAGCCTGAGTACATACCTTTTATGTATTTCCTTGCATAAGTAGAAATTCTGCGTGAGAAAGCGGCAGTGTGTAAAGAAGAGCCCCCCTCCTTCTAAAGAGGAATCAGAAGAGGAAACTGAAAGAGACACTGGCTGCCCTCTCCATATCAGGCCCTGAGTTCCAAAGGACCCAGTTTGTTCTCAAACAAATTTAAGTTAATTCCTCCAACTGCAGCATAGCATAGTAAAAGCCAATATAAAAGGTGGTGGGAAAACAGACAATTATAAAAAGCCATGGAAGTGATAGTAAGACTGAACAAAGTTATCCACTACAACAGTTGCTTCTTGTAAGAGACATGGTTCAATGACTAGCTTTGTAATAAGGAAGTTTCTATAGTTTAGGCTAGAGAAAAATGCATGCAGAAACTGAAACAAATGTCTGGGGGGAAGGAAAGGAGAGGGAACAGCCCGGAAGATGTGACAGATGTACTGCAAATAATGTCCATTTGATTAATTCAGTATTAGAACAACAAAATATCTTTACCAATCCAGACATTTTAAAATACAATATAAGAAGAGTAGCCATCAGTATTTTACAGATTTACGCTAGTTAGAAATCGGTTTCAAGACTCCAGTCCCTCATGGCCATGAAATCTTTGCATACACTATGTGGTGGAATTAAACCCACCAGGGGATCCTGCTATAAACTCTCTGAAGCTGGTCTATGCAGTTCAGGTTTGCATTAGTTGGTGTGGCACATCTTAACTTCTACTTTTTCCCTTGCAGAGAATAGAACAACCCTGTGCTATGGATCCAAGTGCACAGCGAACACAAGCTCAACTGAGCAATGTATCTGAGTAGTTTTTGGGGAATAAAACTGGCCAGTGGTTAAGGTGACATTGAGAGGTTTATTCGATTTACTTGCAGAATTAAAGATTCTTTAACGACTGAACTTTGAAGGTCTCTCAAATCAATAAACTTCTCTACTAACACTGCTGAAGGGAAAGAAACAAACAATTTTTTAAAAATCATACAAAAAAAGTAATTTTTCTTCCATAGAGGGTATATGCAAACACATGCACACAGTCTCTCTTCCTTCTGAAGTTCAGCAGAAGAGTAGCATTTTTTCCTGAGCACAGAATTTATCCCCATCTGGTTCCATTTTTACTATTTTCTTTTTTTGGTTTCCTTCTCTCTCATTCCAATGCATATTTAATTCATTTTGTTTAGTCTGTACTCTTTATTCCCTTTCCTCTTTTTGCAGATTTCCTTTTTAATTTGTTAGGGCAAGAAACATTCTTTCCCTGGTTTTCATAATACAAGCTGGTGGAAGGGCCCATTCAAAAATCCTCTCTCTTCAACAACTCTCCTGCTCTTTCAATCCTGCTTGCCTATGTTCACTCCTGGTAGCAGAGTAGAAGTGTTAGGGTCTGTTTATTTAGGAAAGTGTATCAGTTTATTTTTTAATTCAATTTCAAATACCTGGCACAAGCCACTGTGTGGAGGCTCAAATATATTATTTACGAGCTATTATATTTATCTTAAAACAACTCCTAATCTATTTGAGATGAGCTGCTGTAAGACAGGATTAGGTCAAAATGAAAATGTCTGCAGTGGGATTTTACTAAATTGCTTTTAAATCACATTCCTAGTTAAACAGTGCTCCAGTGAAGGCTATAAACCCTAATACCTCAGAAAGGCTGATCTGGAGCAGACCTTTGGCTCTCTGAAAACTTGCTGCTTTTACAGAAGCAGAGGAGCCCAGCTAAGGCCAAAGCTTTCTTTGCATGTAAAATCCCAAAGCTTGAAACACGAGAGCAAAGCTCTGCAAGGCTGAGCCACAGAGCTGTTTAACTGCCCAGAAACAGGGCCCTGCTATTCCCAGCTTGCCAAGACCCTCCGTGCCCCGCAGCAGTGCCAGATGCAGCACCACCATCCATCCCCACGTGCAGGAGGTGAGTACTTCCCTGCTCATGCAGCCTGGTCCACCTCGAGCCACTGCGTTCACCTGATGCGGGTGTTTCTACACTGCACTAGGTGACACAAGGAGGGTGAAAGACCTGTTCAACTTAGTCTGGTTTTCCACATGATCAGGGAATATTTTTTAAAATATTTGGGAAGAAGTAGGGGCAGCTTTGGGAATACTTGCCTGATGCTCAAATCCCTGATTTTAATGTCTGGCATGGCCCTGTTACAGCACTGTCACTCCCAGCAGCTGCATTTCGTGCTAGGTCGCTGCCACTACCCCTGTGCAAGCCCCTCTGCCTCACGGCTGTGAGCCGGGGCGAGCAGGGGGGTTCTCTGCACAGGGCGAGCACCTTGGCCTCCAGCCACCACCCCCAGAGCCTCCTGTGTGACCGGCACCTGCTCCTCCCCAGCTCTCCCAGCACCACGCGCACCCCACGCTGCGATTTAGTTTTAGTTCAGATTCTGTGCAGTGTTACTACTGCAGTCTACATTCTATCATCCTGAGGGTTCTTTTCTTTGTAACTCTCACTCCGATTTTGCATTTAAGATCCATAATTAATCACAACTGCCTAGTAACTTAAAAGTAACAAATATATTTCTGTGCAGGAGTACAAAACATACATCCTATTAAGCAGTCTTTCTCTGAGAGCTCCCAAATTCTCCAGCACCAACCTAGTGTCATTTCATTCCTGATGCAGTGTGCTCCCAAGTCAAAACTCTTCAGCACAGAAAAGTCTCAATGAAATTTCTCAACAGAAATCACCAGGAATGAGAGAAAACCTTAGAAAGAGACTATGCCAGTAAAATCAAAGAGAACAGCTACATACTTGGTACAGTCAAAACAAACTAAGTGAAGTTTTCACTATAGTCAATGATTTTAACCTGTGCTTGGAAAAGCACCTTCTGGTATTTTTTAATACAGAATCCAGACCTTTAACTTATTTTATGGAAGTCTTAATAAGATGGAGAAGATTTCATTCCCACTTCTAATGTGACTCAGGCCCACACTGCTGTTGTACTGCAAGGCTAGATCCAAGTTTCTCACAAAACAAGCTAACCCACAGATGAGCTTCCTATTTTTGCCCTGTAGAGTTCTGCTCTGAAAGGCCATGTTCCTTATTACCTGCTAACACAACTGCCATATGGACCACTCCTCATCTACTGCTGCCGAAAATCAGTGAAAATACTTGTGCAGAACCCCTGTAGGACAGTTAAAGAGACATTTTAAGAGCACTAACCTGTGCTATTCGAATCCGTTGGAGGTCACCCAGTTCTGAACTTCCCCAGCAGCTTCAGTCTCGTTTCCTGTAGAGGAGCATGTGACACCACACTTCCTCACCGCACCTTGCTAGACTCGCTCTGCTTAAGTTTTAAAATCAGATGAAGCTACTAACTGTCCCTCACAACATGTTTAAGAAATTTCTGATCTAATGTTGAACCACTGACATTTTTGCATAGCCAGAGAGCCCTCGTCTACTGCCTTCTGAGTCACTTCATGATTCAATGGACCTTTTTGTACTATTTCTTTATATTAATACCAAATACTGAATGTGATTCTGTCACAGTATGCTCAGTGTCCCCCCTCCTTCTTTTAAAGAGGAAGCAAATGTAGTAGTGGAGAACGTAATTACACTGCAGGCGTGGGAAATTTCAGTTCAAGGATATTTGTTTATCAAATTTTCAGAGTGGTAATGAATTGATGAATTCAAAGATGTAGTTATCAGCAATTTTCAGAAATATTTTAATTTGAATATGGCAAACACAACTTTAAGTCCTATGGAAAGTAGTTTACATCTTCAGAAGAGGAAAGGTTTGCTCAGTTGTAGCAGTGTGCATCCACATATTCTTATCTAGGGCTGGGATGAACAGGCCTGAACATATGTCACAAAAGGAAGGACAGTAAAGTGTTGGATTAGAGGAACATGTTTACAGGACTAGTCAATAGATGGTGCTTTATCAGAAGCTTTTTCTTAAAAGACACATGAATGTTGGAAAGGCAGTCTAATCCTAAATGGCACCAACACCAGAAATACTGGCACAGCCTGAAGATAAAATCTGAAGATTACCATGTCAGAGGAGAGGCAGAATGGTCATACCAGGGTCAGCAAGGAGGTACTGCTCTGCTGGAAGATGCTTCTTATGGAACATGTTAAACACACTTCAGTCAGGCTAATGGAGGGGATGAAGATAAATGTAACATTCCTTTATTTAGTGAGAGCTGAAATAACAACAGACAATGCCTGGGTGACTGATCAGCCTGGCAAGAACTGTGTGAAAGCAGTGGGTTACACAGCCAGAGGGGTTCCCTTACAGACTGACTGCAAACATCTGTGCTGGGACACAGGTTTGGTTTAGCTGCACCTAAGTGTGAATGTGAAGACCTTGAACAGGGTAGGAAGAGAGTGAACAAACAGACAGTGATGCTGCATATTTGGGATGCAAAGCTTTTGGCAGGTACACTCATTCTGGCTGACCTGACACCACCACTCAGTTCTCCCACTGCATTCCACAGTTACCTTAAGTGTGTTGGCACAGTGGTTCCACAGCCTGTGCCTTGGACCACACCAAGAAGCTGATCTAGTGGTCAAAAGCTGATTAGTTGAGTTTTTTTCCTGTTTCTCACTTTCAGGCAAAACAGGACAAGTGCTAGCAGGAAGCTGGCTCTATCACTACCTAGGCTGTCACACAAAACCACAGCTACAGTGAGAGACCCAGAGCCAATGGTAGCTTCTTCTTTGCCCATGGGTTGATGCATTCTATGCAATTTCTACACAAATTAAGAGGTTTCCATTAAAATGTCATCTTTTAAATTAAACTGTGCCAGATGAAGACATCAATGTTGTGAGCAGCCTCCTGGTGACCACCAGCCAGGGATTACATTCCCATCTGCTGCCTCAGGGTTTCCTACCAGCACTCACAAGTTTACTACTATCAAATGAGCCAAACTAGCTCCAATAATTTTTATCAGTGGTTTAAAATAATTAGGGTTAAAATAATTGGAAATGGAGTGGCAATGGTTTTGAGGATCCCTCTTACCCACAGAGATGTGGGAGTAGCAACCTCTGGCAAAGAGGCAGCAACAACAGCATTTCACAGAGCAGCAGTTAAGTATTAAACAAATCACCCCCAGCTAATAAGAGATGTAAGTATTTTATGTGTAAATATCCATAGGATACCCATACAAAAGGAAATATGTGCATGACTGAAAAAACCCAACAAACTAGTCCATAAAATGGATGCTTTTGCACGAGACTCTTTTAGAGCACACACCCCGCACTCCCACACCCGACTTGTGCACGCACATCTGAGCTCTGCAGCTGTAGCAGGAGGGCATGTGCAAACACATGTCTGCAGATGCACCTGCTCTGCCCCCATTGAAGGTTTTGGGCCAAATGGCCAAGGTCTTATTTACACTGGAAGACACTGGAGAGCACTGTGAGGCTCACGCAGCTTAAGCATTTTCCCCTCGGTAAACGTGCAGAGACACGATACGCCAGACCCTGAGCTTCAGAGGCGCTGAGGGGAAGTTGAAGAGTTCAGGAAGTGGCCATGCTTGCTCTCAGCACACTGCCTCTTTGTCCTCCCCCAGCTGCTCACCCAGGAGCTTTCAGACAGCCTGGATCCCTCACAAGAGGTGGGTTATTTCTCTCCATTTTAAGAATGGGCTATGTTTACAAAGTCACTTTAAATGTGTCAACCCTCTCTGTGAGGATCTAGTCACACATAATGGACTGCACCAGAGCTGTGCCTGGAGTTGCTGGTGGGGCATATGTACTTTTATATCCCCGCACACATTCGGGGTTGTTCAAGATGGGAGGAATTTGTTCACCCAGCAGGTAACACACAGCAGTCTCCCAGCCACTTTTAATCTGTGCCCAAAGCAAACAGCCTCCCAGTGTGTTGCTCCAGCCAAGTTCAGAGTGCAGCAGCGCCTCGGCATGCCCTTCAGTGAGGCCATGGAGAGGCACTGCAGGGACAGCAAAGGCAGCTGTGTGACACCAGGGGGGACTCGCCATGTCCACAGAGGTCTCACACAGCGGGGTCTGCTGAGTCACCACCGACACCAGAGCATCTGTCAGCTCTGGCTGTGGACCACTGAGACAGGAAGGGAAACATCTCAAGCCTGATAAATTCCGTCCCCTGTAAACAAACCACTTATTTCTCCATCCTTGTCACAGATGAGGAATCTGTTGGCTGGCACCTTTCAGAGGAGCAAAGCTTTAACAGGGATTTTTGGCAGTAATTTGTGTAAGCCAACCACTTGGAACTAATGCTGTGTCTCACCATATACATACACATACACACACACAGAGCAAAATCATCTCTTAACTTCTGAGTGGATAGTGTACCTGAAGTTCTCCTTTAGGTACACCTGGGTACTTAATGGAGACATGTGCTAATAATCCTGCAGATGGCACGAGTTGTTTTTAAAACCATAAATTGACTTCCCCTCACTTGCCATGAGATCAAACAGTGTTTGATTTACAAATAAAGGACCACCCCAGCAGCAAGAAGTTGCACAGTGCCTGACAGATAAGCTACAAAAGGACGTTAATAGACAATGCTCAAAAGCTATTTACACAAATGATTTGCTCGTCCTGAGCTATGAGGATAAGAAGGCAATCATGAGCTCTGAGGTTTTTGGTTTAGATCAGAAGCTTGCACTATCCACACATCTGAGTATACTGGACATGATGACAGAGCATGCTGAAATCCAGCATTCAAAACCCACACACACCTCTTTCCTTATAAAAATGGGCCCTATTTATTCACTACATGGAAACTCACCCCCTTTACCAATATGGCTATAACTATACACACACACAGAGCAGTGAATATAGTGGTGACTGTTTTCTATCTGGTACCTGTCACCAGCAAATTTGAGCAACTAACATCTCAGTGCCCAGGCTAAACAATCTGTACTGCCCCAACTTTGTGCAGGTACAACACAGGCGAGTGCACGAGTCAGCCACTGTGTGGAACTCCCAATGTGCAACTGCAAATAAACCAACCAACCCCAGATCTGTCAGCCAAATCACCAGAGCCAAGCACTAATACAGAGGTGTTCAAACTTCAAAGCAGGAGCACAGTCAGCAAGAGTTTGTTGAAAGAATTACAACCAGGCATGGAAACTGGGACTCCTCAGAAGCATATAAACCCTGCTGTTTCCATTTCCTCTTTCTCATTATCGGCACAGACGGGGGCTGAAGATTAGTAAACAGTGGGTGTTTGGGGTGAATTAGAGCATGTGTGATCTAGAGCTAGGTATCCTGGTGGCATCCATGTGACTTTGGAGAGATGTAAATATTTAATGCTGCTCACTACATTTCTTCAAAATGATAAAATATTAACACATTCCTTGGGGGTGGGAGAATCATACCAGATAAAACAGAGAATCTCTTTTGTCCTTCATCCAGGATGTGAAAAAAAATCTGATGGTCAAAAATGTTCTGGCAGATTCCCACTGTAGTCATGTGTATGTGAAAAATGAAGAGTTTTTACACTGTTCTGGGCCTGTCTGAAACCAGTGGGAAAAAATCCCCAAAACTGAACAAATTCTGAGCCAAAACCCTTTACACACAGCTGTATGCATATGAGATACTACATTTTCAGCTATCACCCTTGGTTTTAGCCACAGGTTATCCTTTCAGAGGACAGACAAATAAATAAAAGCCATTCCTA
The DNA here is from genome assembly GCA_013400975.1 of Atrichornis clamosus. Lineage (NCBI taxonomy): Eukaryota > Metazoa > Chordata > Aves > Passeriformes > Menuridae > Atrichornis > Atrichornis clamosus. Next base: position 71,122 of record WBMZ01017742.1, on the reverse strand, counting down.
AGAAAATGTACTATGCCTAGAAATGCCTTTGTATTTCTTGACTTGAGTGAAAACTGCTGAACTGACAAACCTTGCTCTCAAAGTTACTTGTCCTCCCTGCTCCTGTAATATAGACATTAACAGACTCCTGAAGAAAAGTTCTGCAGTGCATATGTATTATTATATATAGATATCATAAGATATATTTCTAAAATGAGAACTCTGTGTGAAAGTCCCTTTATACCATTACACATATTTCTAATAACATTAGTACATTCTCAGGATCCAAAAAGGAAGCTTTATTAAAAGGAAGAGTGCTACTTGTGGCTTCCAATACTTATTTCACATAAAACCTAATTTCTTAGTTTGTAGCTTTTTTTATACAATAAGCTCAGTTTCTCTTTGACCCTATCAAAGAATATGGAATTACTCATCAGGTCAACCAAGATGAGAAACAATCCATGCTATCTTTCCAAAGGGTATTTTCAACACTCTTTGCCCAGTAAAGTCTGCCTAGATGTTTTCCTAGAGCAGTGTTTGCTATACTTGGCCAATGGCACACCTAGGCTTCAAGTACCTTTTCTCAATGCATGGGCATTGCTGTGATGGCAAAGTTAAAAGACATTTATTATTGAGCAACTTGTTTTCAGCTATTTGCGTGAGTCACAAAGTTTTCAAAGTCTTCAAATGAATATGTGGTGAAGAATTTTTAAATACTTGGTTGTTTCAGTAGAAAACATCAACTGTTTTTAAAAGATCACACTTGAATCTGAGTAATATTTTATATACAAACTTCCCACTAACATTTGTGTACATATACATACATGGATACATATATGTACATGCATATAAAGCTAAACAAATCTACACCTTAGAAACCACGGCCTACCAGAAGATCACACATTTTAAAGCCACACAAACAATATTCATCAGCAAGAGCAATTTTTCCTCTGACATAAGCCATACAATTTCAAGCTGTTACTGCTGCTTAGTTTATTTCTCCCTTACATTCTGAATCTCCTATCCAGAGCTCACACCCTTTAAATTTATTTAAGGGAAAGCAAGTCCCAATCTTTGGGAACTTTAGTCCATTTCTTGCATTCCTCCCAAGGGTGGTATATTCCACATCAGGAATAACTGGATGCCAAATATAGCCACAGATGGGAGTCTGTGCATAGTTGCTGAGTGATTATAAAATAGAATCAGCTTCTCTGCTGTAAAATGGATGAGGTCTTTTATTCTTTGCTTAGGTACAAGTGCCAGCAACCCCATACTGATTTGAACTATGTCCAAGTAAGGTGAACAAGATCAGGTCACGTGCAAGATCAGATCATGTGTTTTTGTTTCATTGGTATTTATTGACAACTACATTCTCCCAAAAATAAACATGCGAAAGGGAGACTCAGTGTATGAATATGTATATACACTGCATACCACACTCTCATTTAATTATCTGTGCAATTACTAAGAATTGGGAGAGTTTGCTACTATGAATTCGGAGAGCAGTAGTTAAAAAAGTGACAGAGAATTGCAGAGTCCATGAAAAATATCCAGATAACAGCCTTGGAGACTAACATTCTCTGTTTCCTTAGTGAAAAAAAACCAGCCCTGTTGTGAAATCCTACATCTTGCTTGCAATGTGAGGGGTAGTATCCACGGGGGATACATCCAAGCGAAACTGCGCACAGCGCTACGTCCAGTGTTGGCCCTGGTCTGAAAGGATCACTCAGCAGCCATCAGAGAACAGTTTCAGTCCTTGCTGACCACCTGGCTACTTCGTGATGGCTTTCCGCATGGAAGTCGTTCAATGCCATTTTGAGCAGGAACTTTTGTCTTGCAGAACTGGGACCAACTCATTTAACGTAGACTATGTTAAACCTGACAGAAAGCAATGTTTAGTCACAGCTCACCTGGGCTAGAGACTAAACTGCTGATTTAGAAACAAAATGCCCTATATTGCCATTCAACAAAACCTGGATTCATCAACTGCTGAAACTGAGTCAGTTATCAGGATTCTGCACTCACAAGACATAAAGCAACACCTCTATCTCAAAAAGGTATGGAATATCCTGTTGTTCCCACAACTAGACAAATAAAAGGAGCTGGACTTCTGATGCCTTGGCTATGCAAGTTCCCATAACATACTTGGAAACTGACAGTCGGGATAATCCAAATGTGCAGGCTGAGCTTGAAAGTGGAAGCAGTAGTATGATATTCTGGCTGAAAACAGCTTGGCACCAGGTCTCCCTCAGCAGAAGTTCAACACAACTATAACTGAACGTGCAATCATCTGTCTGCATCCCACTCTACACGTGTTTTGTTTCTTCTTTCCTCTTCCACTAGCAAAAGGCCAAGTGCACAGTAGAGGAACAAAAAATTAAATTTACAGCTAAGTTTATGGCTTATGGCTCCAAGGGCACTACCTATGCACAAGAAAAACCCCAGACTTTAGTCTGAAGCATGGCTGCCTGAAACGGTGCTGCTAACAGAGCTGAAATGCCTTACAGTCTAATTTCTAGACTATTCAGCAAAGTTGTCTGGCTCTCCTGAGAGGCTGCACCACAGACCTAAGAGAACAGCACAGAGGAAAGCAGCAAGGACCTCCTAAAAACCCTCCAGCTTGGCTTGAAAACTTACAACTGCCCCAGAGTATGGGGGAAATTACAGCATGGGTCCCTTCAGGTAAGGGATATTAGTCACGGGCATTTTGGTAGAGCCCGATGGTTCCAGTCGGTCTGTGGGCCAAGCCCCAGCAGACCCAGCACACTTCCTTACGGAGGGTGAATTGCGAGCTGAACTCCCAGGCTCTCCTCGGCACTGCCTCAAAGCATCCCCACGCACTGTGGGAATCTAAAGGTGCTTCTTCCCCTGTTCCCTGTCACTACACGCTGCCAGCAGGGGCTCGGCGGCACCAGCTGTGATACAGGCTGTATATACCTACTTGAGCTTTCATGATGTTACTAGTTTGGATTTCAGCAAACTTTGTGACATATTTAACTTTGGGCTTTCTGCTGCTAAAGGGGACAAGGACTGTTCTCTCAACTTCAAATGCCAAAGCCAGCACTTTGCATCCCTTTGGAAAATTCTAGTTTTGAAGACCCTTGGTTGCCCCTGAGGTGATTTCCATAATTACACCTTTAAGAATGATTTTTAAATTCCCTTTTATACTTGTCCTATACCAGACATTATTCCTTAGTGGCAGGGTCTGAAATCCTGAACTGACGCACATTACAGGAAATGACAGTGATACCACAGGTCACATGTTCCATTGAGAAATGAAGAAACCACAACCTGGACATGCCAGAGATAAATACAGAAACTTAAACTACAATTTGTGACAATGTCAATGAACAGAAGTGAGGTTTATGCACCAAACAAGTCTGCAGATAATCTGTGTTTTTTCCTCCCCAGTACAATCACATCACAATGACCTTGCACAACTTTAAAGGAAAGATGTCAACGGCACTGGAGCTTTAGAGCGGAAGAAAGAATGATCCTGCCTTCAGAATGGTAATTTCCAAAAATAACCGGCAGTGTCTACCCCTGAACAGAGGGAGCATCTCCAGAAACCCAAGAGAAAGCAGGTCAGAGGAAAGCCCTGAAAAATGCTGTCCTGACCTAGTCTGGAGCAACACTGCTCCACTGGTGTCATCACAGCACTGATCCCCCATGCCAGCAATCTCACATCAAGGGCAGGACTGGACCCAGGTTACACCTATCAATCCTTTTGCTAGTCCAGAGTGATTTTTTTGTGTATCTCTGCTCTCACTTTCTAGGGCATAAAGCCTTGTCTCACTAAGAAATGGCAGTGAGGCATTTCTTTATATAAAGGGGAAAAAGTGAAAATACCCTTTTTTTTAAACTTTCCCTTCTTGCAAGTTTTTCCATTCTATTTTCATTTCCATCTGTCCATATCTCACAGTGGATGGCCTGGAGCAAAGGCCTTGGAAGCTGTAAATGCTGTGGTGTTATATATCATGTGGTATAATTACCATGGTTTCTTCAGTGCCTCCTCAGTCTTGTCAATTAGTGAGCGGATGGTGAACAAACATTTTTTGAGAAGTATAAAAGCTTTCAGCCTAAACAAAAAAGAGCAGTCATAAACCATTCTTACTATAAACAACTATAAAACTCTATTATTCCTCCTAAGAGGAAGCCTTCTTGGGGAACTTCTAAAGTAACACAAACCAGAAGACAACAATGACAATTCTTTCCCTTGGAAGCACAAAATCCCTCAGTGTTCTCATTTAAGTACTGCACATGATGACATCCAACTGGGTTTTACCCTGCAATTCACTCGCATTATCAGGGATGTTCTGCTAAACAACTGGCACATTTTAGATGAATAAAGAGGGAACTTGTCCAGTCATCTCAAGCTGTTTGTCAGTTATGGAACACTTAATTTCCTAGTTCCCTACAGTAGTTCAAGTTAATTTGTCTTCCTCTTGACATCAGTCAGCATGCACACTTTTTTTAAGGACGCACAAATGAAAAGAAAAAGAAAAGCTATAATAAAACTTGGACACACTGATCCTGCAGAGAGCTGCTAGGAAAAGGATAACCACTAAATGAAGAAATAAATATTGTGCTAGTTCCACCTAAGGGTATAAGTGTAAGTATGCAGCAACTCCTCAGTGGAAGATGTTTCACTTTGAAAAGCATCATTGTTAGTTTTAATTTCGATGAGGTAAGAACATGAGTTCTTACGCGCAGGGGACACTAGTCAATTCAATTAAAAACAATCTATTTAAAGTAAATTGTGCCATGAAGAAATTCTTTTGTCCCTCCCTAAGTCATCTATTAAGATCAAATGCATTATTTGAAAATACAGTAGAAAGTTCCAAGTGATAATTATTTTCTTGTGGTTGGTTTCTGCTTGATATTAAAACAAAGTTTTGGGGCTGTCTGCTGCCATTTGAGAGTTTCAGATTCCAAGACACCATCAGAACTATTGATTGGAAAAGCTGTACTTTTAAGGAATATCTTTTTCTGTTTCAGCACAGTATCAGTTTGGAGTGGTTTAAAAATGCAACCTGCAGGCAGAAACAATGACATACCGGCAAGTATTGCCTGTGTGGTCTCACTTGAATGGCATTCTCTTAAAACTGAAATAATCATACATGCATACCTTCCTTACCACCACATTACTATCATTTGATTTTTCATTTCATCCCATTGGAACAGAAAATGTGTTCTACTGGGCACTGCTCAAATGCCCTCCCATCTCAGAGGTCTTAAAATCAAAGACATATGACCATACGAAATGAGGGAGCATCAGACCACACAGAAATGCATATAAAGAGACCACTCCATTGAGTCATGCAAGCTCACTTATGGTGAGCATGTGGTTTCTTTAATTACAACATACACAACACAGCAGCCTTTATGGTTTACATTTAATACTGCCTTTAAAAACTGTTTTCAGTAGCTTCAAATATGAAAGTAACTGTGAAAATTCCCTATTTTGCATTTCCATGCCAGAAAAGCAGTTTTGGGAATATTTTAGGCAAAGTAAGTCAGTCAATGTTGGGTTATTGGAACATGAGGAGAGCAGTGACTGAGGTGATGGTCATGGGAGGACTGATGAGTTGGGGTAAATTGAAGAGAAGACTCAGTAGAGCTCAGTGCTGCATGGCTGATATTGTCCGTGTTTGTCAAACTGCAAATGAAAATAGTCCAAAAAGAGCATCGAAGTAGTATCCTTCAATTACTAGCTGAGGAATCATTCCTCAGGTAGGAGGTGGGAGGGAAATAAGCAATCCTCCCTCTCCCTCATCACCAAATTTTTGTCCCCGTCTTTCTGCTAAACAGCTACCTAGCTGATGCTAGTTACAAACACAGTTACCATCCTGTTCAGACTACTCATAAAAGGAAGGTTTCTGGTTCATGCCACCCTTGCAACTCTGGAGTGCTACTTCAACTGGAGCTGCAGTTTGCCTCCAAAGACCTACAGCTTCCCTCAGGGACCAGGGCAATTTGAGGGCAGCTAAAGGTCCCACCATTTTCAGAGCCTGCTGCTGAGGCGGGCTAATGAAGCACTGCCTGTTGTTCCCAGCAGAAACAGAAGAGGCACCACAAATCCAGGGCAGCACCTTCACTTAACCGTCCTTATCACTGCTTCAAAAATTGTGGAGAAAAAAAAAAAAAAAAGAAAGAAAAGAGAAGAAAAAAGTAAAAGAGTTGGGGGGGAAAAAGGGAGCTCAGGCAAACACCTCTTTAGTTCTTGAAAAAGGGGACAGGGCATAGCTCTGAGTCACTGGGTGCATAGACTGGTCCAGAGGGGCACTATCTGGTGAAACTCATTTTACCTTCTTAATTTCCAAGAACAAGTACTGTAAGGATCATATTTTGCACATTTGGCAACACTGCACTCACCCTTTCAGAGTTTCTCTTGCCTGTGAAGATCTTTAAACCAGCAAAAGAGAAGACAAGACGAGAAAAGTAACCTGAAAACAAAACCAGAGTCTGGATCAGAAAATTCATTACATATTCCCTGACTTAAAAGTCAGAAGTACAGGAGATTAAGTTCTCTATACCTTCAGGTTCAGTGGGAAGAAACGAACACTGTTAACCAAATCCTGCAATGTGCTGAGCCGGTATCATAAACCTGAGGGCAGATGCTGGACCTGCCAATACACCCGTGCTCTGCAGGTATTTCCCTTGCCAAGAAATTCCAAGTTCTCAGCTTTACACGCGTCCCCATTGTAAAGACATCTTTTCTAATGCTTAAAAGAAACTGTTGTATTCAGCCATGTCACTAAGCACGGCTAATTTGGGATACATTTGCGAGCACTCACACTTGTCCTGCTTCCACAGCAGCCAGGCACAGCACCCATACCCATCTTCCAAGCAAAGCTGCCCAGACAAATCAGGTTTGTGTAGCTGGCAGGCTCAGCTGTTACAGGGCATGACTCTGACACACAGCTCTCTTCACAGAGCAGCAAGGCACATGTCTAATCGGACAACAGGTTCTGACAATAAAACAACCCACATTATCCTATCTGATTTCTATGACTTAAAGGATTTCCCAACTTGCCATGCCTGCTCATGCCCTCTTAACATTTAGGGACTCATGTCACGTAAGCTACAAAACTGATCTGTTATTGTGGAGAATAAGCAACGGATAGATTTGCAGAATGATGCAAGGCTCCACTGATTTTTAGTTATGCTTATGAAACTCCACAGTTCCACAGCTGCTAATAATTAGCAGATGGCCTGCGTAAGTGCTAGACAAAAAAAAAGGGAGAATCCTACTTCATCACTTAAAAAACAAGCTACCAAAACAAGAGTAATGATTTTTTTCATCTGACATGATTTTCTCCTCTGAACAGAATTCAAAGAAACACAGCATAACGAATTCAGAATAACTTATAACTGAAGATCTGAATGGTGCCTTGTTCGTAGCATTTGGAATTGAAACACAGATGCAGTTAACTCACAGCTTAACTCCTTCCATGATACTCTCCTAAATGCTGATCTGTGTTCTCAGCTCCCAGATTTTTTAAAGTTTTCAAGTGATTTTTCTTTTTTAAACAAAGAGAGATGCAAACTTGGATTCAGTGTACAGTTTCCTCTCCTATTTTCCTCTCTTTAAAAATAAGAGATTAATTGTTGTGCAACTAACTGGGAATAACATCACTTTCTAAAAATTTCCTTTGCAGCGTTTGTCTTTATTTTACCAAATTCTTTTCCAGATCCTATTTTCTAGATTTCTGAAAAAGTCAATGCACTAAATTTTTCTTTAGTACTGAAACTCCCTATGAATATGACAGATAAAGAAAAAAAAAATCTGTCAGCAGGTAAGAGTAGTCTCTGTTGCCAACTGATCTATAATTTGAGTAGGGAAAGGATATAGTTTTGTGTGTAAAGACATAATCTTTTAGCTACTAAGGCACTAGGCTGCCTGTCAGGAGATTCACGAACCTCTCCCAGCACTATTACTGACCTGCTGTTACGAGACTTTGGGCAAAATTACTTCCTTACGCTATGCTTTTCTACATACTTCAATTTCTGAAGTCTTTATTCAGAACTCCCAAGGCCATTTTCAGATGTTTTAAGACTACATTTATTCCCACAGGTTTTGGGGACAGACAAAGGCAGCCATGCTTTCCCAGTAATGCAAAAACATGGCATACAGACAGCTGGAAGGAACTGTTGGATCTCATCTAGTTTAGAGCACGGCTAACCTGGCTTAAAGAGGATTGCTTAGGCCTTATCCAGTTTTCAGACCATCTCCAACAACAGAGACTCCACAATCCCTCTGGACAACCAGTTTCTGTGGTTAGCCACCCTCACCACCAAGGACCTTACTGGAAATTTTTGTAGGAAGCAGGACAATGTGCTGAGGAACACAATTTCTGTTCAGGGCTCACTTCTGGCCCTGTTAAGTCAGGGCCCGGAAGAATACAGAGAAGCTTGCTCCACACTGCCTGCTCTTCATGGCAAGCAGATTTCAGCACTCAATAAAGAGAGGGAGGAAGAGGGAATCACCCCATTTCCTGAAATCATCACAAGAGAAATATGCAGAAGCTATTTTGGGCTCACTGAAGCTGCTAAGAGCATTTATTTTAACATCTGTACTACTTCCCGTTAAAGAATATCCTGTAGTTTCTTCAACCAGAGATATGTACTCAAGTTTAGCACAAAGGAGAAAGAGGGCTCTCATAAAAGCATGCACAGGCAGACAGGAGGGCCCTTCTCATGGGCTTTGTCCCAAGAAGGAAATGGCAGGAGCTACATACATACGCATGCTGAGGAGATTAAAGATGAGGTGTGCCACATAAACACATTAAATCTTAGAAACTTTTGCTTCTACAACATTAGTAGCTTAAAGAGTTACAAAATGATACATTTTAACTCCAAAGTGTACTTATGTGTAATTGGCTTCAAATGAAGAACACTAATGAATTTTTGCCTAAGTGTTACAAAACAGACTCTCAAAATACTCCTTCTTCCTCCCGTTTATCTCCTTCCAGGAATTAGGAAAAACTTTCTATTCTGAACTCCTTTGATCTCTCAGATTTAGACAAAACTGCTCCCCCGCCACTTGCGTCTCCAGCCTTAGAGACACTCTTGACTGATCTTTGTGAGCTGTGTTGGATGAGGCCCAAGGACAGCTGCACTTGCAGACTTGTGCGCCTGCAAGGATGAAGAGCAGCTCCAGTATCTTTCAGGGCCTTGAGGTTCAGGGTTATTGCCACAGAAAAAAATAATCTTTCCACTATTCAGATTTCAGTCTCAGTTCAGCAGCAGTGATACAGTCCTCGCAGAGAATCACGATAGAGTACTAACATAGTAAGCAGTTTGTTATTTTCTTCTCCTTCCCCCTGTTCAGACACCCAGACATATGCCTACATGTACCTGGTGCTACACGAGAGCACCACGCTATCACACAGGTCACCGCACGCACATGAAATGCTTTAAATGCAGCCTTCTGCTAAAGCACAATTCTAGACATCTTTATTAAATTTAGTTTTTAATAATGCCTCTTCAGGGCTATTTACCAACTAACAGTTCAGCAGTTATTTTTCAATAACAGATTTTCACATACCTCTTTGAAGTAAGGAGCTAAATAAGTAGGTGTTAACTGCACACAGGACAGGCAGCTGCCTTGAAGATTTGTGGCTACTTAGAGTATCCCCTTCTCTGGTGCTACCAAATCTGTCCTACCATCCCAGAATTTTATTATCTCCCCATACATATAGACTGGTCTCCCCGCCCCTCTTCAAATACAGCTAGCACCATGGATTTTGAACTTAGACAGTAAATGGTCCCTTTTTATAACAAATCCCACAGACCAAATGTTAGAGTGGACCACCTGAAGAAAAGGAGAAAGTGTTGACATTGGAGCCAAGAGTAAGAGAAATCAGTAGAAAGAATACAAAAGCATTTAATTGGATTTGAATTTTGATAACACTTCATTATTGTGAATAAGCCATAATTAAGATATGTTTACCTTGGCAACAGCACAAACTTTAAAGAAACCCTCCCCTCTACTGCATCATTATTTCATATGGTTTCTATACATAAGTCCATTAACCAGATGAAGATTCAGTGTAGGTAAAAAGCACAAAACACTGCATAAAGACATTTTACTAAATTGTATATGTACACCATGAACAATATATGTGCTCCAAAGGAAGCCTATGCCTTCCTGTCATGTCACAATTGTCAGACAACACCAACATACACTCTTTTCTCCATCCAAAGCAGCTGGGTGTTTATACAAGCAGGGCAGAGAACTAAATAGCTGTTAGAACTTTATGCAGTGTAGGTAATGGAGAGCAGTACAGCAGCATGCTCCCTTCCCAAAGGGATTAGCATTGCTCATGCTCCTCAGTGGCCTTTTTGGGGTCTGGAGGTCATCAGAGGTAAAGGTCATACCTGTTATCCCAGGTGGGATATTGCTCCTTCTGTAGCCAATACCCTTTCCTAGATGCACACTTTCAGTTCTGACTTTACTACACAGGTAAAAGTACTGAAACCCTGCTGACATTTTTGTGGTAACTCTGGGGTTTTAATTAAAAAAAAAAAAGAAAAAGAGAAAGGTTTAGTAGTCTTGTAGCCATGCAGTCCCCAAAGACAGTACCTTACTACCTGATGCCATTCAGAGAGTAAACTAATCATGGAGAAAGTTACAAGTGTAATTTCAGTAGAAATAGCAAGGCAGCAGCAGTAGTTAGGACACAGCTAGAGAGCTTCAACTGCTTTAATTCCCAGTTGTTGGGGTGAGGGATCTCAAAGCAGGAGGCAGGGAAGAGTCAGCACTGAGGGCTGAGAGGGGACTTCTATATGGACAGAGGAGTAGCTGCTCTCTCTCTCTTTCTCCTTCCTCAGACTTCTGAACTTTTCATCAATTCAGTTTACAGCACAACCCCACAGATAGCTGGGAGAGGCTGAAGCAGCTGCAGCAGAGGCAGAGGAACAGGTGAGCAGCAGCAAGTCGTAAGTGAAGGACAGGAGCAGAGGCAGGAATCCCTAGGCTGCCAAGGATAACACAGAGTAGCCACAGCCTCCAGGGCACAGCCCCTGTCCCAAAATTCTTGCACTCCAGTCAAGGCCAGCCACAGAAACAGGCATGCCTCTTACTTGACATTCCTCAAACTTGCCTTAACCAACTATGGAAATAATCATTTCATGTGCAACACAGAGAACTACACATTTGATAGGCAGACGCTAAGGGCAACGTCCTGCTCAGCTTGAGGTCAGAGGATGCTGAAGAGCCTAGAAGAGTGAGGCAGAGAGACACACAAAATACTTGAGGAATGAAAAGCAGCACTTTCTGGAGGAACAGTAACAGGGATTCAAGAGACACAATATCATAATTTTAGGCTATTTGCTCTTGCCCTAGCTAAGGAGATCTTTAAATAACATTTGTGCACGTATAAAGAGCTTTTCCTCTCCATTTGTGGCTTTCCTCTCTTGCCCTCGTGTCCTCCCCCCACCCCATACTCTCTTCCTGAATCTCCCTTTCTGCGTCTGTCCTCCCCCCTCACGTGCTCCTGCTGGACAGAGGGCAGAAGTGCTCTGGAACAGCTGTATTTCCTCCTCCTGTTCTCCTTCTCCTCACTGAAGAGGGGAAAGTACATGCCAGCTCAGCTCGCCTCCTGCTTCACAGCACTTGAAAAGGTGCACTGACAGAGTTGGTTCCCCCAGGGCAGCACTGCCACCCCTCCTGCCTTCACTGAAGGCAAGGCTCCGAAGCGGAGACTCTGAGAGGACCTTTTCTTTTACACAAGGCTTCTTGGGTCTCTGCACTGTCCTCCCAAATTGGGCTTGGAAGAGCTAGTGGACAGAAGAAACAGAGGGAAAGGTCAATTGAGTTAAAAAGGGTGTGAATGAGGAGCAAAACACACTGCCCATCCTCTGGAGGTCAAGGCAATTGAAAACAGCTGCTTACCACAGCCCTGTCTTTGAGAAGGCACTTCAGGAGTAAAGGAGCAATTTAGAAGTACCTCATGGTGGGTTCCTGAACAAGCACACCTTAGTGCCAGAGACAAGTGCCGTTAACGACGTTTGTTTTAAAAAGGCTGCTCAAACAGCGTACATCGCAGCTGCTGAGGAACGCCTGCTCTCGGGGAATGCATACAGTCTTGTTCTGCAGAAGGTGTTCCTTAGAAGATGAAGCATTGCCATTAGAGTAGCAGAGGCAAACAACGGGTAAGGCAAACTAAAACTTGCAGACCGCTTACTTGAGGTTCCTAAAGTTGATTCCTTCCAAAAAGCCCCCAAGACCCAGCTCAGAGGGCAGAGACCTGCTTCGTTGACTCCACCATAAAGCCTAACTACAAGGTCGACTTCAACATTCGCTACAGATGAAAGCACTTTATGCAGGCTGCAATACAAACGCCTGTGTGTGTGAACAACATAATGATGCCCTGCGTGGGTGCCACACGTGTGGTCAAGTGGTGTGTGCCACAGCCCCAGGGTGGCTCCCCGACCCTGCCACGCCAGCCAGGATTTCACAGCCGTGGCTGTACAACAGCAGGGAGGGACAGGGATGCCATAAGGCAGCTCCTTGGCGGCCCGGGCAGAGGCACGGTCCGAGCTGCCGGGAGGGGCCGGGGGCCGCGCCCGGAGGCCAACGCCAGCCGCGGGCACGCGCCCAACCCCGGGGGAAACGGGAATGCGAGGGGAAGCAGGGAGGGATCCCAGCCTGCCAGCACGGCTTCGGGAGGCAGGAGGAACGCGTCCAGCCCAAGACAGAGCAGTCTGGAAGAAAAGAGAGAGAGAGCAGACAGGCACGAGGCGAGACTCGGCTCCCGACCCTTGTACCCGCAGACACTCGTCCCGCGGGGCCGGGGGTGCCGAGCCGCCCCAGCGCGGCGGCCGCTGGGGCCGCGCCCGTCCTACAGACCGCGCCCGTCCTAGAGACCACCCCCGGCCGGCCGGGAGCCCCGTCCGGCTCCGCAGCCCCCTTACCGCGCTCCGTGCGGGCGAGGCAGCGGGAGGGCACGGCGGGTCCCGCCGGCGCTCCAGCCGCTGCGGCGGCCGGGACATGTTGGGCCGGGCTGCTATTTATAGCGGCAGGAAGCGGCGCGGCTCTGGGGCGCCGCTTCCCCGCCGCCCGCGCCGCCGCACATGTCCCGGCCCCGCAGAGCGCGGGGCGGGGGGACCCGTCCGCCCCCGCCTCCCGGGGCTGTGCCCCTTGGCCTGGCCGGCGGAGCGAGGCTCCCTGTGGGGTGGTCCTTCCCAGGTAGCGCGGGGTGCCGGCGATGGCCGTGCCCCCGTCCTGCTGTGCCAGGTGCTCAGTGGGAGTGCACACCAGACTGAGTTACAGAGACCCCTTACAGGGAGATGGGTTTAGGTCCCCAAGTGTCAACGGCCTGAACCATGACTTTGGTAGCTCTTCCGAGGACTCATCTCGTCCAAACCCTCTCCGGTTCCCCGACCATGACCTCACCCTTAGGGGCACCTCTGCCTTCCGTGCCCCCTTGGCCGCCGCTGCCCCGGAGGGCTGAGGTGCGCTGGGCGCCCTGCCCCGCGCTGCCCCGGCCCTCGGCACAGCCCCCGCCCCGCACGCTCCTCTCGATCCTGCTCCCGGTGCTCCTTTTGGCCGCAGAATTCTCAACACACTTCGTTTTCCCAACCTGCCTCCCATGGCCTTGATGGCAGCCAGCAGGGAAGGGGTAGAGGCGCCTGGGGAATGGCAAGGTATCAGGCAGAGACACACACGGTAGAGTAGAAACGTAATTAAACAGCAGGAAAGAAGTGCTTGCTTTTTCCCTGTTAAGGTTTGCAGTATACTGAGGTGTGGGAAGGTCAATTACCCCTCTCTGCAGGATGTCCCAGAAGGTATTTGTGCTTCATACCTCAATTAACTCACGCAGAAATTGCTTTGCCAGGGAAGCAATAGATTCTGTTCCCTTTTCCCCCTCAGCTTGACTAAGTTTTTTAGAAACAGAATTTCTGTTAATGTTTTGAGGTCCAGCACTGAGGTTTTGCATGGAAAAATGCCCAAGTATATGAAATGGAGTAGCTTATGCAGCTAGAAGCAAGGTTTGAAGTGCAAGAGCTGTGTCCTGAGTGTCTATCTGAGCCAACACATTGATCTCACACGCTTTTGTCTTCATGGGATTTCACATTTTGGAGGTGTTTGAATGTTTTTTGTTTACTCCATGCATGGACATGGTCCAGCCCAGCACCTATATAACACTGTTATCTAAAATATATAAATGTTAGGGATAGGTATCCTGAAGAACCTAAATGTGCTCTTGATTCACCTGTAGCAACGTGTCCCAGCAAGGTCAAAGACTGAGTAAATTGTGTGCTAAGTTAACCTGCCGCAACTTACTTTCATGTTTTCACTGGGAGATGAGCAGTTGCCTTAAGGCACAGCATTATGGTGAGACATGCTGTCATAAGAGCAATGGCATTCCTGAGCCATCTTCAGTGTAAGGTTGGAAACCTCGCCAGGCTATGTAGGTCATTTCTCTGTTTCTGTGTCGTTGTACGCTTGGAGCGTTACAAGACAAACACAAAATCTGGTACAATTTTTTATGCCTGCCCTTTTCTGACCCATGAACACAATGTAGATTAGCTTACAAGCAAAAATTTCAGTGCTCACAAATAGTAAAACTGCAGGTACTCTGTGTTTAGTGTCTTAATGGTCCCAAAGCTCCCTAAAGAGGGTCACAAATCCACATGAGGTTCTTAAGCACAGCATACTACATTTGGGTCATTGGTTAGCTGAAAAGTCACGTAGAGGCAAACAGCTTCCTCTTGTCTACGTGCTGGGGAAATACCATGTGATATGTTTATTCCAGGCTCCATATGGGATGAATACCAAACACTGATACAGATCTGCTCAGCTGTTAGAAGTTGGGAAGATGTGCTGCAATGGGAGATCTGTGCTGGGTTGTTAGGAAAAGGTTACAGCCCTTGCTGGGAAAGAGTTGTCCCTTTATGGGGAATTCACTGAGTGATCCATCATCACTGCTGCAGTAGCCTATGAACTCCTTTGGACTCTTACCTGCTGGTCAGGCTGGCCTGTTGCATGGTAACAAGTGAAGTTGTCCTGTCCTTGCTGTAGATAACCCACTTGCAGCCCGCAGGACTCAGCAGAGCTCTCACAGTGAGCATGGAAATGCTTGCCTACAGGTTGGCTGCTTTCCATAGCTGTGTCAGTCTTTTATACTTTATCAGGGACTGAAGTATGATAATTTTAGAGAATCTTTTGCAAAGCTTTGCATGGTTGCCTTTTCTGTATTTGGGATTTGATTTCCAAAAAGAGACAAGTGCTCAGAGGATTTGTTAGAAGTCAACGTCTGTGCAACATTCAGGTGATATATGCTTGGAAGACTTTGTGTCAGTTTCACAATTTTTAAGAAGAGAAAGAGGCAGATAATTTATACCCAGAAACATACACACCAGCCTAGAAGCTGTGCTATACTATATCTAGCACTAGTAAACATATGAAAATGAGAGGTCTTGTGACTGTAGACAAGGACAGCAACCTTCTAAAAGTGTCCAAAGTCAAAAGTATTTTCGATGTGCTAAACTATCAGTGACTTTATAGGTAATATCTTGCCCGCCACCATACCAGAACACAAACCTTTGAGGGAGGTAATGTGCTCCTTTTCTCCACTAGCAGCACCGTGTTTCTGCACTTATGCAGGTCCTGTGCTACATTTTCTCTCTTGCCCTGCTGTCCCTACCCGCTGTAGTTTGCCTCAGCTGTGGAAACAGGAACTGCTGAGTCAGCATGCTGATGAAACTCACACTGCTTTCACACATCTCTGGGGAGACGGCCACAGCAAGGAGGTTGGCAGCAGCTTATATCCTGGAGGAAAAAATGAGTACTTAAACTGTCTTACAATTGCCTGAAACAATAATCTGATTTTTAAAATACTCTCAAACTGAAGAAGGCTGCAGGACCCAAGCACTGGTGGCAGATGAATGATCACACCTGGCATACACAAGCTCATAATCAAGTGTTTGCAGTTCAGTGAGTGTCTTTCTGTTCTCTCTCTTGATTAGCTCTATGTTTTACAAAGCCAAGATCCAACTGGCTAAATAGACAGAATAAGGACACGGAGTTCAGCTCAGCTGTCTGGTGATGATGGAGAGCAGCAGCCTGCTCTGATTACAGGCTTACACAGAGGTGAAACTGCTCCCTTGGAGCTGGTACAAGATAATGGACTTTAAAAATTCAAATAAACCCCTCAGAAGAGCCAGGTCTCCTGAAGAGTGCAAGTGCCAAAGGGGAAAGAGATTTGGGGGTGACTGCATCTCTGCGAGCAACGTATCCATGGCACGACAGAGTATAGCTGAAGGTCAGCTAAAGTGATGGGAAGAGAAAAGTTAACTGCCAAATGGTTTAAAAATTGGAAAGAGAATCAGACTGAAAAAGATGGAGATGTTCCAGGGAGCTATTCTATTAAGGACATAAATAGGGTGTTATCAACAAGCTCAAAGTGAACAAAAGCAGCTTTAGTAGTAAGAAGATGACAGTGAAAAGAGGGACAGCTAAGTGCTCAGGGTACTATCACTACAAAAGCAACACCTTCTCATCCAGATGCCCCTGGTCTGCCTTCATTTAAATGAGGTCTGCTTACTTCAGCACCACGGTGTTTGCATGTCACTGTTCTCTACACTTACTAGAGAAATTTAACAACGAGTGTGTGAGGCCTGTTTCTTGTTTTGCTTATCATGAGAATAGTTAGTCAAAGCTCAGAGCTTAAACATGCCTGTTTAAGGCAGTGAGGCAGCAGAGATGCATGTGTGGGTTGCACGAGTATTATTCAGGGTCATCTCCCCGGGGCTGCTGATTCTACCCACGTAGGAGAGAGGAGAGTTTAGTGTTAAGATTGCAAGGAGGGACTACAGAGCTGTAAATGAGAAATCATTAAACTATACACACTTACACATTGACAACAGATTATCTGTGACTGTGACGGAGAGGGAACATTTACAATCTCCAAAGCTACAATTTTAGTGAGTGCTGACACGTTAACAGGACAGTAGCAGTTGAGAAGAAAGAGTGTGCATGTAGGTAAGGCTGGTCTGTCAGTAGGTGGATACTGCTATGCAAGTGGTACGCAAGAAAAACGTATCACAAAGATGATCCAGGAACAGAAAACAGAGGCTGGTATGGTACATGTATTCAAAGCAAAGGAAAAAAAAAAGCAGAAAAAAGAAGAAAAAGGAAAAAAAAAGGCAAAAGGTGTGCTTGAAGAACCCTCTGTTTGGAGAGTCAGAGTGCAATGCCCAGAATCTGCGACCTAAGAAGGGAAGTTGTTAGCATTTTTTTTGCCTGCTGTAGCATCTTTTGAGACACAGTAGTTAATCAAGAGTAAGAGTGATAGAAAGGCAGAAGATTTGCAGTGCCTATAAGACAGATCAAATCATCACAAGTGAAAATTTTGAAAATGTAATTTCAAAACTTTTTCTGGGGAGTCGAAGGAAAGCACTGATAGCTATCTGTCCATAAGGAGAGCTGGAGAAGAAAACTGGAAGGCATATGTGTGCACACACTCACTCTGGCACACAAATAGGGGGATTCTGGAGGCCAAGACCTAGCCTTGGAGAAGCTGAACAAAGATACTGTAGATGCTCACCACAAATCTTGTTACTTGATGTTTATTTTTAATGCTAACATTCAACCACATGCTGCTCTAAGAGGACTATTCTGTCAATTTTAGTGCCAGTCGCAGGGTCCCAAATTAAGTTCGAGGCACCATTACGCTGCAGCTCAGCTCATCAGGAGCAGGGAGCTGCTGACTCTCCCCAAGGGCTGAGAGCTGGGAGCTCACATCGAAAGTAAACGGAGCTGCAGCAGAGCTTTGGCCCAGCATACACCTTCGGCCCTGCTTTACAGGGTTAATGATCATCCAGGGAGGCAAAGATTACCATCCTGTAAACCGTGAGAGCTGAGCAGAGTGCTACAAGTGACCGATTGCCCCAGACAAACTGTTTGCTTAGGACTGCAGCTCACCAAAACATTGTCCAGCAAACACTACGCAATGATGGGAGTGTTGCACAAGTGCCTCATTTTCCTTATAGTGTTTCAAATGCCTGTCCTCTGCAGGCATGACACATTTCTGTAGGGCATTAACAAAATGCAAGTTATTTTATGAAACTCACAGCAAATTATTTACAGCTGTTAGCAAAGTAGTCCTCTAGGCTTGGACAACCAGCTGGAAAAGATGAGTAATTTGTAGCAATTGCCCCACCTACCCGTATTTACTTTCGAGAAAAGAAGGCAGCACTGGTATTGCCACACCGCGTTATTGAAAGGCACAGAGTGCTTGCAAACTGAACAAGCGCCCGCGGCGTTCGCGCAGAGGCAGCACGGCTGGGCTTTAGCCACCAGAGAGAGCTGCTGCTCCACTTTTCAGTGACGTTCGGGCTGTCACTGGTGTTGCCCGGAAGAGGAGCGGTCCTGTCCTTGTGTCGTTCCCTAGCACAGCTGAGACCCACACCTAGCCCGGGAATGAGCTGGGTGACGCCGTGCCTGACTTCAGTGCTCACGGTCTGTTTCAGCAGGGCAGGGGACAGTTTTCAGGAAACAGAGAACATTCTTCTTAAGATAAACACCCCCAAGTTTGAAGGGGCCCCCACTTTCATCATCACTCAAAATGAAGAGTGGAAACCAACCTTCCAAAAGCAGAGTAGGATGAACATAAAGATTACCCTAGGAAGAGGGTGGATCCTTCCTCCAGTAAGGAACAAGTAAGTCTCCCCTTTGCTTCAGCAAGAGTTTCTACAGGGAGAGTCACATGTGACAGCCAGTCAGTTCAGACTTGTGCATGAAAATCAAGTGCTTAGGCATGGAGTTTGAGATATTTCTGACAGTTACATGTAGTGTTATGAGAGGAGTCATTTCTGACCCTGCTAATACAACAGGCACAGAGCAGATATTACAACCAGCTTCAGTGCTAAAGTTGGATACAGACTTACAGCTCAACTAAAACTTATTACAGTGCTATTGACTTCACTGGAATTGTGTCTGTTGATTACAAAGTCAGACAGTCTTATTAATACATTAATATTTTTAATAAATGGTAACATGGATCAAAGCCTGGCTGACAGCCATTCAAGTTTACCAGTAAAGCAAGTGTTTCTTTATGGCAATTAAGTGCTACTGAGCAGTAGCTCAGAAGTGCTGAGTATGGAGCTTTACGTTTTATTGTCCCTGGTCTTTCCCGCAGTGACTGATTCCTGTCAGTGAAAGTTTCACAGACTGGCCAGGTTTTGATGGTTAGGACGCTTTCAGATGTTCAGGGCAGCAAATAGTTTCCAGCTGATGCTCATCCTTGCTGATTTAATTCAATAAGGCGACCAGCAAATACAGCTAATGTTCCTATAAAACAGACTAACATAAATATGCCAAGGAGAAGATGATCAAGCACCATCGCAACAAACTTCCATTCTTCTGCAGCCTGGGAAAGAAGCAAAGGAGATGGTAAAATCTCTGCAGAGCCCTGCTTGCTATGGGCATTCTTGTAATTCACTGTCTTGAACAAGGGGAAGGCTTTTCCATAAGTTCCATTATTGTTATGCAAAAAAATGGTTGTTTTCTTCTCAAAAGCAGGTCAGTGGTTAAGAAAGCCTAAGCAAGTTTCAACACTAAAGTGACCAGAAATCCTGGCAATTTACTGAACAATTTAATTTTTAAAAGTGTTGAAAAGCTTAATCTTTATGCCAATTGCTTTTGAAAGAGAGTTTAAAATGTGGAAAGCAAAGCATTTTGACTCAACTGACTTTTGCTTTTCCATTGCTTTTTTGTTCTCGTGGGATATCTAGGCAATTTCCATTAATTTAGCTCTAATCTCTGCTTTCCATGCCTAGTGTACACTCTAATGTCTGATAAAATCTAGTTGGTATTCTTTTTTTCCAGTTGTGGGACACCTTGAACCACTTGCTCTGTGCCTGCCTTTTCACTGGATGCTTTTGGTGGGAACCCAGCACAGTAAGAACAAGCAGAGTGGGAGGCAGGCTGAACCAAGTTCAGCAGGCTCAAGATTTCCACCCTGCAACGCTGCCTAAGGGAGTGACATGTGCTGGCCTAAAGCACTTTCTACTTTTGCCTTGGTTCTCCCACAAGTAGAAGAGGCTGTTGTAATTTACCTAGAGAATGCTGAAAATGAATATTGTTTTGAAGTGGGTCATAAGTGAATGCTGTGAAGTGATGGCCTTCAGAAGCCACAACCTTCAGTTTATTTGGGCAACTTGACTTTTGAAACCCCCTGGAAGTGATATATCAATAGTGCACAGATGACACAAGCAGCTGGACTCCACTTCCAAAGGGGGACACTTGCTAGTAACCTGAAGACCCTTTTTGTAAGCCTAGGAGGAAGTGAAGCCCAGAGATGCTGAAGCCATGCCAGCCCTGCTGAAGATAGCACTTTGCAGAGAGGCATAGGAGTCACAGGGAACATGAGACTACAGCCAGAGCCATTTCACATGCTCCAGAAATGTGGTCACAGTAAGAAACACCGTGGTGTAAATCCTGTCCGTGGGAAGGAAGCACCTCCTTTTCAAGAGCACGGGCCAAATTATTTTCTCAGAGAACTCCCCCTGTCTTCAGGCTAGCCTGCAGCTCAACAGGAAAGGTCTATGACCATTTAGGAAGGTGAAGTAGCAGAGCTGAACTCCCCCAGCAAAAGCTGTGTGAACTGTGAAAGCTGAAATTAAAAAAGGGGTTAATTGCACTGAACGTGCTAGAAGGAGGCAGAGCTAGGTTTTCCTAGGGAACATTGCCATGAGTGACTCTCTATGCTTTTATCCTTCCTTTGGCTTGCAATATGGAAAAAGTCAGTAATCAGAGCAGCTCATGATGTGCTTCATTTGGAGGGACTACTTGTAGTATTCAGGAATAAAAAAAAAACCTTATCAAAATTAGAATTCTAATTTATAAGTTACATTAACACTCCTCAAATAAAACTACTAGTCTTTTGGAGTTTGGCTTGCCTCCTGGGTTTTCAAAAGCAATGGGATCTTACTTACCACAGTGAGAAGATGCCTGAGTTGCAGACAGGAGAAATGTGTTTTGGAACTTGCTTACAGTTTTTGAAACTGTTTTCCCACTCACAGACACTCCATCTTTATGGTTTCACATACCACATTAAGAAAACTTTAGCACTGACACTTTTTTCTTTTCTATTATTTTGGTGGGCCAATATACAATTAACATCTATGACAATGATCTGTCGTTCTCCTCATCAAGGGGAGAAGACTGTCCACCACTAGAGCCAAACCAGGGCTTGGAGTGTTTTTGTAAGGCAGGAATATTTTGCCAAAAAAATAAGATGTAGCAATTTGAAAGCTAGAAATGAGTCATGCACAAAAGAATGCCTTACATTACTGGCTTCTTGGTCTGATTTCATCGTTTCTGCAATGTATTTGATTCCTTCTATAGCATTTTTCACATCTGGATTTTTGGTAAGCGGGGAGTAGAAGTTGACAGGCACAGAGCCTGACTTCCCAGAAATGTCAGAAATATCAATATCTTCTGAAAAAATATTTTTGTCTTGTTTGTCCCTTGATGGTCGTTTCATTGTAGAGAAAAACATGACGTTTGGGATTGTGTCAATAAAGATCTGAAAACAAAGAGGGAGAAGATGACAGTTGCTGGTCTGTGGGGCTGTGTTACAGCTGCAGCTGTGTGCTGAACAAAGACAAGCCTCTCTGCTCCCAGATCGCTTCCCGTGCTGGATCTGCTACAGATTCCCTCTCCGACTATGTCACAGCCCACACCTCAGTTACACTGGGGCTTTTGTCAGCCCCATGTCCCGGAGCAGAGGGAGTCACCCGCAGGCCTGCAACACGTTTTCTGAAAACCATTTCCCTCGCCAAACACCCGACATCCACACATGAAGCAGGAAGCCATGCAACGGAGCAGATCCTGAGCTAACACAAGCTGACAGAGCTCTATCCTTTTTATCTAATTTGAAACATATTGCCCACAAATCTGACTTGAAGAATGGACTACAAAGAACTTTTTTGGCTACTTAGGTTTGACTTTGTTGTTATGAATGTTTGCTATACATGCTTATAAGGTTTACAATAAATTCCTTTGGAGCGACAGAGACTTGCTGCTGGAGCAATGTTAAGCACATGCAGTGTTTGCCTGTTGAAATGTCCCTTCTGCAGGGATTGTTTGTGCTGCACAGAGAATCTGATATAAGTTGTAGCCTTAAAAGTAAAATTAGAAATACACAGGACAATCTCCTTTCATGACATGGTTTAGTATGGACCTAGACAGGCTTCAAAATGGCAAGAATTACTGAATGGATCAGATCATCATTGGTACTGTCTCCCTGGCAAAGGACTTGTAATGAGACAACCAATTTTTTCTACATCTTGTGGTTACCACTTAGATTCCTGTGCAAGGATCTCCTTTATTCACAAGGGCTGCAGAGCAACTCTATACCGGAAAAGTACAGAGAAAATAGTTTAGCTTTTGCTAAACTGCCTGTTGCAAAACAAGATGCTGAACTCAGGTATTCTCAATAGCCTTTATACTCTACACTCACGTGGGCTTGTGGACTTGGCCTCTGGCAGGCAGCAGTGCCTTGCAGTCAGATGGAGAATTAGATCAGGAAAAGTAATTTGAGTCCAGATGGACATTTCTTTTCCCTGTACCTTCAGCTACCCGTGTTTTGCCTCATCTGTTCCCTGCAAGACTCTACCTCAGTGGACAATTTTGTTACTTAAAGGAGCACTTTAGCAATCTTGCTGATTTTATGCACAGCTAAGTAGTAAACACTGGCACTTCTGCCTAGAGACATTTAACATGATGCATTTACTTCCCCAATCCTTTTTGACTTTTATTGAAAAACCTGCCAATAAAATATGGAACATTCAGTGGAAACCAGCAAGCACGCAAACCCTAGAGCTCACCTTCCTGACCCAGTGCGGCATGGTGTGCGTGCTCGGGGAGCGGTGGTGGGTGTTGATGACGATGACGGTGATGATGATCGAAGCGATGACAAACACCATGGTGAACAGCATGTACTTGCCGATCAGAGGCACTGCGCTGGAGGTGGAGGGAATCAGCTCCACGATGACCAGAAGGAACACAGTCAAAGACAGCAGGACAGAGATGCTGAGAGTCATTTTCTCACCTGTCACAAAAAAAACCCCAAAACACTTCTGCTCCTGTCATTCAGTACAGAGAGTATTTATTTGAGATCCAGGATGTGGGTGATAGCTGTTCACAAAAATACGTGTGTGCATTTGCAGTGCTATCATCCCTGGCAGCATCCAAAGCAGTAACAAGGCTGGGCAAACCTGAGAGCCTAAGAGAGTGTCAGCTCCAGCACTAAGGTGGGAATGACCAGGTATGACTGGCCTGAGCTGTGGGTGATGGATGTGGAAAGCTTACTTGCTGGGAGCATTTCATGGGCTGTGTATTTTAAACAATGCAGTACAAGCACCTGATTAATGCTTGCTCCACCACATCCTGAGGGTTTGCTTGCCTTACTCTCTGGCTCTGGGCTGAGAGGGCACACAAAAATCACATCTGACACCAGGTCAGTTGCTGAGTTCTCCTAGTACGGAGGGTGTCAAAAGTGAACTGTAAAATATTATTCACACATTCTTTTTATCCAGTTCAAATTTCTATAAAGTTTTCTACTGAAAAAAATGCATCAAGTATTTCATAGGAAGGGGCTTACTGAAATTAAGCAGTATGAAAAGCTGACAAAAGGCAAAAAGAGCGAAGCAGAGAAAATGGTTGCAGGGAGCATGAGCTGCTCAGCAGTGACAAAGGAGCCCAGGATAGGTCAGGATTACTCTCTGTGTCACACAAGGTGATGTGCATGAGCAGGTAACCAGCTCTCTGCTCTGACACGATGCAGAAGGGCCTCAATCACCCCTATGTGCTCACTTACTGCATGATGTACTAACACACTGACTACCTATGGCAAAACATAAAAATGAACCAGCTAAAACTTTGGTTTGGCTTCAGGTTGGGTGGTGATTTAAAATACTGGGAATTTCTCAGGAACTTGTTAGAAGAGCAATTTCTACGGCAGTAGAATGAATAAATTTACGTACCTGAATCTGTGGGTAGGTAAAAAACTAACCCTGTTAAAAAGGAGAAGAGCAGGCAGGGGATGATGACGTTCACGATGAAATAGAGAGGCAGGCGTTGCATGAGGAAGTGGTAGGTGATGTCCAGGTAAGGGGTGTCAGGGCAGCACGCGTAGTAAACCCAGTGCTTCCAGCCACGGTAATCCTTCATCACCCACTCCCCACTCTCCATGAAGTTACTCAGATCTGGGCGATCACTCTCCTGGCAGCAAAAAAACCCAAACAAATTCTTAATACCAGATGTTCTGAACTAAATCAAAACTTGGCAGGTTTGGCTCAGGAACAGGATTCTAAATAAGTAGGGCACTTTGTGCTTTTGTGAGCAAACAGCTCTTGACTATGTTATTTTACCTTAGAGTATCAGCCTCTACACAGCATTCAACTAAGTATTTCACAGAAACTGTCAGGAATTGTAGGCTGAATAAATACTACAGATAGGAGACATACCTGAGGGGACAGGGAAAGAGCCCTTGACAATGAAAACTCACAAGCAGAGAAAATTCACCCCCTCAAAAAACGTCCCAAACAAAGAGAATAAGCAGAAGCAGCACAAGTAGCACCATAAGAAGTGGTGTGAAGCTGTTGGAGGACAGAGAGGAGGCTGACAGGGCACAGGAATAATATGTATGCAGAATTTAGCAGCCAAATCAGGAATTTTTTTGCTAGATCTACAAATAGAGCTTTTCTATTTTACAGGTCGTGTCTGCTTGTTTTTCCAGTCAAAACTAGGTCATATTCCACTCTAAATCTGAGATTTCTCTAAAAACATATCCAGGTCTTTACTGCTTTTCCAAATTGCAAACTCCTTGCTTACCGGATTGATAACAACCACTGTACCATCATATGTCCAAGTTCCCAACTTCATACTGCAGTTCTGCTGGTCAAATGGGAAGTGTGTGACTATAATTTCACAGTAACTCTTAAAAATGGCTGGTGGTGTCCAGGTGATCAGACCTGTGTGCTCCAGAAGGACTTTGGTGTATTTTACAATGGCAAAATCACCATCTGCACTGCAAAAGGAACAAGGACATTAACAGCAATATGGGCAGCATAATCAGCACAGTCACAAAAGGATTTCTCTGGCTGTGGGTCAATACCCAGTGTCATTGCGCCTGCTCCTGGAGAAGCTTGCTCTGAGGAATGCTGCCCGCTGCAGCAGATGCCATGGGAAAACAGCCCCAGCAGAGTGGTGCCACGAGGTAGAGCTCTCCCACCCTCCCTCCCTTGGCAGCTGGCACCCCTTACTTGTTGTAAAGAACAAGGTCTGGCCGCCAGATGTCATCTGAGGGGATGCGGATTTTTTTGACGCCGCCATAGTCATCTGGATTCCATCTGAGATTGACATCTGTCCATTGCTGAAGAGGGAAGAGTTCAGCCCCTGAGAGCCTCTCTGAGCACTTCTGGGGGTAGTTTGAGTACTTTCTAGAAACAGCATCTCCCTTGCTTTGGGACATGCAGGTAAGCATAAACATATGGGAGTGAGACCCCCAGCTCTTTTTTTAACATTAACTTAAATTTTAGTTTAAGAAGCTTATGAAAAACCCCAAAAAAATCCCAAAAGAAAACAATACAAAGATAAATAGATCAGAAGCCAACTGTTTGAGATACAACACAAAATGCTTTTCTTAAGGCTCTTAGTGTCAGTGTCTAGAGAATTTTGTTCTTGAGATCCCAGAAAGAAGAAATGCTCTGCTAGCTGACCCGCCTGCCCAAGTTGCCCCTGAAAGTATGATAATGTAGTTAATTCCTGACTGTGCCCAGTGCAGTTAATTTGGATTGGATGAAATGGTTCAGAATATTTAGAGTTACCTGTTTTAGGCGTACGTTGGTTGTCACAATCTGATTTACTTCATCCTTAAAAAAAAAGGAAGGAAAAAAAAGAAGGCGGCAGGAATAGTAAACATCGGGATTAAAGGAGAAAAATTGTTTTGTTAAAAAAGCAACACACTGTCACATAAGCCAGTAAGCAACGTGACCACGCGTTCATACCGTACCACACTAATGAGCTGGATGAGCTGCAGCCCCACGGTGACGACGACGGCGTCCCGATGGTCCTCCACGGGGCGCACCACCTTGTTGTAGTCCCTGAACAAGTCCTCAACCAGGCGAGTCTCGTCTTCATAGCACAGGGCCAGCCCAGCTGCACAACAGCAGGGGCGGCACCAGTCAGACGGGCTGGGAACAGGCTACAGCACCGCCCGTCTGAGGCTGGCACGGAGGAAAGGCTGCCACCAGCGAGCTGCAGGTGGGGGTAACGCCGCGTCCTCCCTGTGAGCCCTCACTCCAGGCACGCACTGCGGGCACGGCGGGTGCCATCGGTGCGGTAACTGGGTCAGGCTTAGGAGTAAGGCAACAACGGCCTCCAGCCAGGAGATGAACAAAACCAAATAGCCAGGACTGTGGACATCAGACTGAGCATCAGGAGGCTCCTTCAGGATCTCCCAGCCTGCAACTGTGCTAACGTGCAGTGCCTGTGGGCCGTTAAACACAGAAAATACGCTGTACCAGGGATTTCTTATGTTGGCTTTTCCACCTTCAACTTCACAGACTTGCCCGTGACCGCAACATTAAAGGAGAGGGCCAAACACACCACTCATTGTGATGAAATCACCACTCAGAGTCCTTGCATCCACTATCTAAGCAGAACAAGAGCTCCTCTCTTGGCAGGAGTTGTTCAGGTTGTGCAAGTGGCGAGAGAAGGAAACCACTCACTTGGGGGGTTGGTCTCAACCTGCCTGTGGACAGCTCTGCCCACAGGCTGCCCACAGGCGTGACTTGGCACTGCTGTGCCAAAGAGCCTTGTAAGGAAAATGTCACAAGTGAAAGTGGCAGGGAGCAACTCTGTTCCAGTGGAACCTTCACAGTGCCCATGCACGGCATTGCACTCCCAAGGAGAAAGGGCACAGAAAGACAGATTGACCCTGTTTCCAGAGAGCCCGTGGCAGAACAAGCAGGCACATGACATGCTCAGGTTGTAGCTGCTTCACTGTTAGAGGGGACTAAAGAAAATGGGAGGGGTACTTGGGGATGTTTTTGTATGTCCCTCCCTCTTAAGGGTAATGAGAGGGAACAGGCTTACCCGAGCTGAGCCTCACTGAAGCATTTTTGACAGATCACACCCTTGTCTCCCCCTCTCTGTTGAATCTTGGGCCATTGAAGTCAACAAGAATTTTGCTGCTGACTCCAACCTAAGCTAGGATTTCTCCTTGTTTCCTAACTGACTTTTCATCAGCTCCTTTTATAGAGCTGGGCTGAGATTGCCAAGGATTCTGCCTTAGCCTTGTCCTGCCATAAGATTGTATTAAAATACATGAGAAAAGCTGTCTGTCACAGACAGGCACTGTTTGCTTCCCCTGCCAGGAGGCTAGGCTAGAGTGGGCAGGAGACATCTTTCAATTTTTAAGTTATGATCACAGCATCACATCTAATTGAAGCTCTATGCTTTATTAATTCAATTAAAATCCTTCACATTGTTCCCTTCTGGTGTGGCTTGGTAGGAATTTAGTATAGTCTTTGAATTTCCTGAAAAGTTTTTAGTATCACAAAATATTTATTCTTTTAAGAGACAATTTAAAAATAATTATCTCAGTAGAACACATGCAGCTGCAAATCAATTCTACCTCCTTGTCAGTTATCCCACAACTTAATGAAACTTCTTGTAATGATTTTTCACATTCCAAGCCATGCTTACCAGATCCTTTCACATATTTTGAAACACATGTAGCACTAAAGTAAACAGGAGCATGCAAAAAAGATGACAGAGAGAAAAACAATTAAACACAAACTTCTCAGTTCAAAATACCCAGTGCCTGAAATTACAAATATATGAGCTGCTACTAATGCAGCTAATACTCCAAAGCTCTCCTTTAGATGATCTGGTGTGTTCACAGAACCTTATCAGTAGGACAGGCTGCTCCCAGAACACATGCCTGCTCATCCAGATGTATATGCAAAGCCCTGGTCCAACACACTCTGGAAGGGGATGACCCCCATCCAAGGCCATGGCTGGGACACCTTTACCTGCAGAGATGAGGAGGAGGAGGAGTATGCAATGGACCTTCATCATCCAGCTCCCTCTTGCTGCAGTCACAGATGGAGCCACACACAAAGCACCTCTAAGGTCTCTTCAGAGAGGGCTGTGCTGCCTCCGCCAGGGTGCTGCCAAATTACACCCACCGGGGTATTGATTTACAGCACCTGTTTTGGGAATGACAGCTGAGGGCCACTGCACCACCGGCCTGGAAATGGGAGCACAGTGTGTTTCACCAGTCAAATACCTTCTGCAGTTTACAGAAGGTCATTTTTTATAAGTGTCAATGTGATCTGTGACTCACTAAACAAATAAACACACAAATCAAACTAAGAAAGACTTTTTTGTAAGTAACTGAACATCTTGGTGAAATCTCAGAAACTCCCTGAGCTGGGGACCCAAAGTTATGTCACCCTTTGTGAACAGAGCAACTTGCCAGGTTTAGGATTTTTGTTTCACATTCATTTATTTCTGATACACCCTCAGCAGTGTACAGACTGCGTGCTGGGAGGAGATTGCTTCCCTGGCTTCACAGAGGGACAGAAAATCTCTGAAGAAGTGAACAAATATGCTCAAGGGAGATCCATCTTCTTGAACCTACTGGGACTTTCAGGAGGTTCCTGGTAGAGTTCCCACCTTGAAACTTGTCATCTAACTTAAGTAACAAGGACACCCCACTCCCCTGGCTCCTGCCACCTCCATACTTACTGAACTGAGAGAGTCAAATGGTGGGAACATGACTGGTTTCTATAACAGGGCAGATCCAGTGGGTTTCTGTAGAGCATGCAAGTGCTTGCTTTTTATTGCCATAAATTACCTGGAAAGGGGTGAAAAGTGGTGTTTTTGGTAATAATACTCAGTCATTCAGGCTAGTGAAGAAAATAAGAAACTGTGAAGAATTTATACACCCGCCCCCTCAACCTATCTATCTCATATATACATGATTATCTACTCTGAGCTCAACAATATCACTCAGGAACAAAGCCTTAAGGGAGATAGTCCTGTGAAGTGTTCAGCAGTGTGAGAAAAGCAAGTCCATCTGTTTCTAAGAAAGGAGATGAAGCAAAGAGGAAAGACGCTGCTAAAAATCCATGAATCCATGATGACCTGAGTGTTCTTAGCTGTTCTGGTCATCTGGTTTAAAAAGACTTGGAAAAGGCCCAGCAGAAAGTGACAACAACATGCACAGTACAAGCAGGCTTCTGCAGATAGGGAGTATGAACCATCAGTCTCAAAGAGAAGCCAGAGAGAGAGCTTTAGTAGGGCCTGTAAAATCCCAAATGGTCCGGAGAAGGCAGATTTGGATTCATTTGCTGTCCCCATTCAAAAAAGTAGAGAGCATTTGAAGTAAACTTAGAGTTCTCATGCCTCACCAAGACACTTCTTCACAGAGCGTGTCTGCATTGGAATTTGGTGCCACAGGACTGCCTGGTTGTCAGAGGTTTATCTGTATGCAGAAAAAATAGTTTGATAAATTAATTTCATACCATTGAATTCGCACGCACCCACTCCCCCTGAGAAGTCTGTCACAGAAGTTCCAGAGTCACAAGTCCCAGGACTCTGGGATAGTGTCCTGGGGATATATTGCCTCATGCCTATGGTGTTCTTGTATTTTTCCAAGGCAAAAGCCACATGGAGATAGGACATGGCACTGGGTGACCTGCCACAACCATTCTTACACTCTGTTCCAAATTCCTTTTTCCAGAAAACATTCCCCACAAAACCCTTTCTCAGCTTTGCCTCTGGGTGACACCAGAGGTATTTTCTATTTCTGCTGGATAGCCTTTGTGCTATCTGCCAGCTGGCTTGGTGTTTCAGGCTGGATGCCTTTATTATTATTTTAATTTTTTTAATCACACTTCTTCACCCACCCCCCTCACAAAGCGTTCAGCCTCTATGTTTGCGTTTACCCTCCAGTAAAAACTCTCCATCTACATAACTCTGGCCTTGTTCCTGGCCTGTTCGCGGCCGGCACCTCCCATTGTGGCAGCGATCTTATTTCAAACCCGCGCCTGACTGCTTCCAGCCTTTATCCCAGGCCAGGCAGCTGCTGTGAGCAGCGGAGATAAAATTGCACGAAGGCATTGTGGGAATGCTGACCATGGCCCTCCGGATCCTCTCAGGGTCTCTCAGAGCATTCCTGTCCACCCCAGGCAGGGCTGGCAGGTTCGCTCCAAAACAGAGGGAGGAGAGTGCTAGCACACTCTGGGAAGTTACAGCTCTTGGGTAGCAGAAGTGTCTGTCCCTCCCGAAAAGGTCTGGCTCTTGGAGCCAGCAGGGTGCAGAGTCTGTAGGGGCTCCAGGAAGGCTGCAGCCTCAGCAAGGGGTTATTTCTCTTGCAGCTGAGCCCCTCAGCCTGGGAGCCAGCCTCCCCTCACTGGCTGGAAGTCAGAGCTCATGTTGGAAGAGGAAGAAACAGGTATTTGGAGAAGGCCTTTGGGGAGCAACAATCTGGCTGCAAGAAATGTTCCCTGGCAGAGGCACAAGACCTCTTCCCTCCCAAAAACCCAAGGCAACCTGAGCTACTGCAGTTAAATATGGACAGAGAAGTGAATGCTGCTTATTGTTAAACTGGGGAATGTGACCCATCATGACCCAGGTGAAAAAACAAGGGGAGGGGATGAGCTACAGTGAGTGCTGGAATTTGATCCATTGTTAGGATGGGTTTGGGGGTTTTTTTTACCTTCAGAGTATTCAGAAAATTTTGGGACAAATGTTTTCTTCCCACATAAAAACCCCTTTTTATATCTATCTTGACTCCAGCCTTCCTGGCTTGTTTTTATGAGTCCCCTCCCCAGCCCTCAGACCAACCCGCTACCCACCGGGCTAATGGCAGAGCAGCCTCATCCAGCTCGATTGGAAAGCAGCAGAACTCACTGCTTGCTGAACTCAGGGCATCGCTCCTTCCATCCATGTACGAGGAACAAGCACTGCAAAGGGCTCCTGCATGGAGGAAGTCGGCCGTGCACAAGGACTGCAGGTAAGTCTCCTTGGCAGGGCGCTGCTGCACAGACACGGTGCGAGCGAGCAGAATGCCTAAGGCTTTTGACAGAGTGGGGAATACAAGATTTTAGCTGAAATTCTTGTCACAGAATTGCGTGCAGAGAGGCAATGCCCGATGGAAGAGATCAGGTGCCAGAGGCTCCAACAGATACACAGATGACCGAGTCTGTGGAAGGGTGGAGGTGGTGAGAAGCAGAAGCAAAACTAATAAAAAGAACAGAGAAAAGTTAGGTAGTACATCAGGGAAATTAACAGAACAAAACCTGAAAAATAATAGCACTGTTCAGCAGTTTTTGTTTTGAAATGCAGTATATACCTTTTTTAATGCATTTTGGTTTCAGAAAAATGGCATTGTTGGTGACACTAGATTACGGCAGCACTGAATAAGAGAAGGCAGATGGTTAGAGAAGTATTTGTGAGTTTGCCATGTGTTTGTTCCCAGATTGCCTCTGGTTACGGTCATCACGGCAAACATTTCCCGCTGGAAGCTCGGCCGCTCGGCTCTATGGCCACCAGATGGCAACAGCTGGACGAGGGGATGAGCGGGCACACGGCGGCGTTCGGGAGCGCGACCGCAAACAGCCCCTGGCAACAGAAAGCAGAGGAAGTAAATGTTTTCCAGAAGAAATTCATTCAAGGAATTAACGACAGTCTGGAGATGCTGAAGGACTATACTTACCCCGTTTATTCCAGTGCCCATAATAATATGCTGAGCATTAATTTACATGTCAGTATGGATTGATAGATAAGATTAAATTCCTCAAATCAAGAAATCCGAAGTTACAGTTTTCCATACTGAGACACACCTCCACCAACCCACAAATATATTTTATCCCCATGGATGTTTGTAGCAAATTTGGTTTCAGCATGTATTTTCTTTGTTTTCTATTACACCACCCAAAGAAATTGAAAATACCAAAACCTTGCTGAAAAGTGGTGACCTTAACCTCTGTAGTTAGAGAGCAGAGACATGGTGCACAGTTACCTAGTATGAATGATGCTGCTGGAAAAAAAGAAGGGGACTTGAGTCTGGAAAGAAAGAGCAAAGAAAAGGTCCCCAGTTAAAGAGAGAAACCACAATCACAAAAGACATAGATCAGTAGCACAAGCGTTAATCTATTGCAGGTGAGAAGAAACTCTGCTCCCCTTTAAACTGGTGCTGGCTCTCATGGTCACACTTCTCAGAGAGAAATGGCACTGGTAACAGAGACTCTTCCACTCATTTTGGGCAAGGCAGGTGCAGCAGCAATGGAGACAGGAGTAACTGAAAACAGAATCAGTTGATGTGACTGGCACAAGCTGAGCAGCCACGAAATGTCCAAGAAATCAGCAAGTAGGCTGTTTCACATTGCCTTTCTGTTTTGGACACTCCAGGAAAACACTCCTGGAGCTGAACAAAAGTTGCTGAATAGAGCAATAGCAAATTCAGCTCCAGCTGCCGTCCCTGACATGGTTGTTTCTAGAGCTCCCATCCGAGTACAAGGCTTAACTCTGGGACCAAGGTGAGTCATGCTGGAGAGCCAAACAAGCCACAAAAACGACAAGTCCATTAACTGGGAGGTTTGCTCTGCCCTGCTCCTGTGGGCCACACTGTCAGCATAGCAGTTTGTGTGAATCCTGCCAGAGTGGTGGGGGCAGCAAAGCAACAGCTTTGCTGGTTCATCCCCTCAGGAAGACTTTCCTGCACTGCTTCTGTGGCCAGAAAAATCTCATTAATACTCCAACGCAGCTAGGTGACACCTGGATTTGTTAAAGGCTCTGCCCTTTCCCAACAGTACAAGCTGAAAAATGCATTCAGTCTGGCGCAGACCGCTGCTGCTACCAGTTCTGCACTTTGTCTGTGATCACCAGCCATGAGTTTTCTCTCTCTGGAGATGCAGAAAAACTCCACAAAACACAAAAGTCTGGCATCTGATAGTAAAACTGGGCAGAAAGTGTGGCCTAGATGTCAAAGCTGGGAACCAGGAGGGCGCTGCCAGCTCTGCTGCATCCTGACAGTGGAGACGTCCAAGGCAGTGGTTAAATGAGTGTTAGGCACCCAAGAACTCTCCTGGGAGTGTCTGCCTCTGGAGGTGGCATTATTATATTTTGGGTGCATATTCTGATTCTGTTTGTAAGTATATAATTGAGTTATTACCAGTGCAGAAAGTGGAGCCTGGCATTGCCTGACTTCTGGAAATACATGGATCATATCCCTACCCCATTTCATCCAGCGGCTTTCATGAGTGGGACCACTTATGGAATGGTCATTCAGCCTGAAGTATTTCTCTGGATGCTCACATTGACCTGGTTAAATACACCTACCTGTTTCTAAAGGCAGATGATTCTACACTGGAGTAACTGCAGGGCAGACTGTTCAAGTTTAGCTTCACGTAAAAGCTGCTTGTTCAGCTCCCATGAGGTCTGACATATTTTGACCAGTATTCCATAGTTCAGAGTTTTCCTGAAGGCATTTTGAGGGGTGCTCTGGTAAACAGCCAGTGAAAAGAAGAGTTGGCATTGTAGGAATAATGTTTGAATGCTTAAAAGCTGCTGCGTGGATTAACTGACACAGACTCTTCTCTTTGCTGCACACAAGGATAAAATTGCCTACAACCCTTTTGCAATGTCATCACCCCAAAACACAAAGCCAATTAACTCCTGGAACATGGAGCACCTCAAAGCACATTCCCCATATAAGCCCAGCTACGGGATGAGAGCACAAACATCCATGTGGATGTCACCTGCTTCCCATGGGGCGTCTGTGCTGTGGTGAAAGGCAGACATGCTAAACCATCCCACATCACGCCTGTGGTAAGTGCAACTAGGATAAACTTTTGTGATCCTGGGAACACTTCTGTAACCCTGTGAGAGCCCCAGGACTAGCTTTGGGGTGCAGGTTGTCTCAGTGCTCGTATTATCTGGACAAACACATAGAAACAAGTTTGTTTTATTTTTAAATCTGCCGGTAGGCTGAGTGGCAAAGCCCTCTCCCTTCCCACATGGTGCTTCCCCTCCATAAGCCCTCATTGATCCTGCAGTGTTCGCCTTTAAAAAGTCAGCATCTACCTCACTGTGCTACCTGAGCCTTCACAGCATTTTAAAGCAGGAAATGCCACCCTCCAGCCGTGCTGTCCACCAGCTCCTAGAGACAGATTTCTGCTCCTGCACATGACACCCTTGGATTGTTGCTGTGTGCTTTACCCGGGACTGACTTCATACCAAATACTCACTTTTATGGCTTACACTGGGATCTTTGCCAACACACACAGCATTTTCTCAATAATTAGTGGAAAATACTGACTCCTGTGATTCCTGGTGTGCAGCCCTCACCTGTCACACAAAGTTTATTTTGCCTCCTTGGCGGCCTGCAAGATCTTTGCCATGTTCCTCTTGTGTTGGACAACAGGGAACTTACAAGCTTGTGGTTATAATTGATAAAACAGAAAAACAAAAATATACCCTAAACTCCAGAAACACCTTCAAAGTGATAACTGGGTCCCTACAGGAGGGGTGGGGCTGGCAGTGGCGAGACACATGTGGGTGGAACTGCACACCGGGCAGGAGTTGGGGTGGTTCCCACTCCTCTGACGGCCCCGTGGACTTCGTACTCAGAATTGCACATGAAGCCAAATTCCAAATTTCCCTCCTCACCTATATTTGGGATTTGACAGGAGTCCAAAACACCATACTCAAGGCAGCTGGGGGAATGAATACCTTGGTAAATACACTGCACAGAAGGGGAGCAATGTGAATCTAACTCAAGCCCTGCAGAAGCCAGAGGAACCGCTCCACAAGAGAAACTGGCTTCGGAACACAGAGTTCCAGTTTAATGATTCTTACGGATTAGCCTGATTGTGAAGTCCATCCCCCTAGCAAAGGCCACATCTACACTGACTTGTCGCACAGCCCTGGCTTTGCACACAGCCTGTGTTCACACATAAAAGGTTACAGCACTGAAGTGCAGGTTGACAAGTGGCTTTGTGGTGCGAGCAGCTTAGCAGTGTCCAGATGATACACACCATTCCAGGCAACATCCAGCCCAACCATACCACCTTCATTACAAAGAGAATATTCTGTGTGACTGATTTCCTTGATCAGTTTTCCTGGCTACCTTAGGTAACCCATTCTGAAAACTTTTTATCTTCCCTTTCTTCTCTTTCTGTGCCCCCTGCACTTGCAGGTCACTGGTGATGTACTGGGATGGGTACTGGGAAGGCTGCTATGCTGACTGCTGGCTCTCCAGGAAGGTTATGACAGCAGCAAGAGCCTCATTCTTAGCTAGGACTATTAGCAAACTGACAATATCTTAGGAGTGAGGCCTAACCTGACATCAGAGCTGCAGATGAAAAAGGGAACATTAATGGGGGTTTTCCTCACACCAGTGCAAGAGAAGGAGAATGCCAGATCCCTCCTAAGGCTGGGAGAGATCTCCAAACCGAGGATGGACACAGACCACTAAACAAGCCAGTCCACACTTTCCATGGCAGTACCTCTGACTCCAACTTTAGCCTCCTCCACTGCCAAAATCCTCACCAGGCAATGCCAAGTCACTTCTTTGCCGTAACCTCAGAGCAGCCCTTCTTGATTTATGCTAGAGAGAGAACTTCAAAGTAACCCGTGGGCAGACCACATCTCTTCCTCCAATGCGGGGGCACGAAGGAGCTGTACAGTGCAGTGCACTGTATTTGCAATGGTTAAGAAGAGCGAGCATGTGGATTGCTGCACATGGACTGCTGGGTTTTGGGGTTTTTTTGAACAAAGTTTAAAGTCAATGTATCCACTCTACTGTAACACATTTGGAAATTATGCCTTTTCTCTGAAAGGCAAGATTATATGTGGGCTGAGCAAGTACTTCCAGGAGAAGTTCACAGTTTTCTGTGAGGAAGTGATTTGCAAGTGTCAATGCAACTGACCCTGCAACAGCTTGCAACAGATGTTACACCTCCTCCACCTGTATTTCATTGTTGGCCTCTACCTACTTCAAATAAAAGTACTCAGCAGGATTTTAAACCTCTCTTTTTGGGAGGTATCTTGTCCTGCAATACATTGGTGGTGTCCAACTCACCTTGCAGCAATCTCAGTGTACCTGAATTCCAGTAGTTTAGTGGAAGATGTCATATGAGACATTATTGCATGGTATAAACAACAATTATTCCATTATTGCATGGTATAAACAACATATGTCCAGCATCATGATGCTAGAAAACATGAAAGAGGATAGAAGAACCAAAAAACAATTAGAGGAATCTCTCCCCTTCCCTTTTTTGAGAACAGAGTAGGTGCTGGAGATGAGCAGTGAGCAACAGCATCATATTGTGTTAATTTCTTTTGAGTCTAGTCAGTGATCCTTCAAGCAAGCTTTAGGATACACTACCTCATGAATATTAATCTACAAAATGAGTAATTTTAATAGTTTGTACAATCCTATTTGCATTAGAGACACAGTTAGTAATAAGACATGGAAAAAAAAGAAGAGGCAAAAAGAAAAAGCCTATAGGTTTGACAGCAAGAAACAAAAATTACAGGCAACTTAATGCTTGAAAATAAATCCTGGTTGGCTGCCGAATATATTTTTCAAAACAATGCCTAATTGCCTCAGGAAATACATTAATCAAAAGCTCCCAGGGGCCTAAGAACCATTTGCTCCAATTGACCAAGGCAGAGTACTGATAAACACCTGAGTAATGTAAGGAGCTACATATGTCCTTGAGACAAAATACATGAGAAATAGAAAAGGACACCTAACTAAAAGCTCTTACACAAGTTCCTTGAGCAGCTTACTGACATCACTCTTGGGACAGATAAAAAAAATAAAAATGTTACGGTGACCATGAGGCCAGCAACAGACATTGGGTAATTTCACTGAATCATGCTGTCCAAATTGAGATATAGAAGGAGGCATCAAGAAGAGCATCTCTGTGGTGTGGCCCAGATCATGGAGAGAGACAATCAGGCCAGCATGAAGAAATGATCTGTTTATGGCTGATCTGGGGCTTTGGTGAAGAACATAACCCACACATCCATGACCAAGGCAGAGGAAGAGTGTGCTGCAAAACTGAAGAGTTGGGCCCCTTGGTGCATAGGTAAGGCTTCCTCCTCTCAGCACATCGGCCTGGGCTCCCCGTACGCAGTTGGAGGCAGAGCTCTCGGTGCCAACCAGCCCCGCGCTGCAGGGAGGGGACCCTGGGGCAGTTTGCTGGAGGTGCAGTGCCAGCCCCACAGCAGCTCCTCACACCCCGTGCCGGGCACACGGCCCCTGCCCTGTGCACGTGGCCCAAGCACGGGGCACTCTGGCCTTACACAGTTTGCTCAGCAATGGCTTTGATCCACGAGGCATGTCCTAAGCCTCCTCCTCGTGCTTTACATAAGCTTTCTAGGGCTGAGGTGTAGTTGCTAAGCAGTAGTTTTGCATGACTAAAAAAGAAACCCATGATTGCTAGGTTCACTAAATGTTTTTTTCCCTTTATTGCAATATAATTATAGCTATAATAAAAACATTGCAGAACATTTATCAGCATGCAAAAATCAGGTCAGGAACAGAGTGAGTATATCATATGTGCCTTTTAGAAGCCTTTTTTCCTTCCTTTGCCATAGCAGGGGGAAGGACAGGAAAAGTTTATTATTGCATAAAATCATAAATAATAGGTTTTTCCATCCTGTCAGCTAACCTGACATTAACAGAAGTTGATGTTGTTGTTTCAGAAGGCAGCTTGCTTCCCTCATGGCAGAGCTCTCCTAAAGCCTCACCAGAGGTTCCCTCCCTGCCCACGGCTCCAGCACACAGCGTTTTCCCTGTGCTCTGCAGCCCGCAATGGGGACGGCGCCACGCCCCTCCAGTGGGGATCTGCAGGCAGATGTGACCCCAGCTGGGGCAGGGGGACTCGGGGAGCACGCGCTGCCCTCCCGAGGGGTGCTCCCGATGCCGCGCACTGCGGGTGCCAGCCCTGCTGCCGGCTCCCGGGAGGCAGCCTGGTACCAAGCTGCGCCGTGCCCAGCCTGCCAACTGCTGGGACAACTTCAGCATGGAGTTGCAGAGGCCTGGCCTTGTCAGCCCTGTGCTGAACTGCTGGGCTAAGTCACTGCTGGAACATTTCCCTGCAATTGCTGCAAGATTTCTTCCCTTTTTCCCCTTTAACCCTAAAGCTCCTAATTATGCCCCCAAATACTGTCCTGTACGCTTTTGTCTCCCCGACAATTTTGATATTTAATTTTTTCTAGGCATACATTTTAACACTTATTCACAGCCTCTCCAGTTTTTAATAAATTTGTCTTCCTTTACCCTTCTTGAGGACTTGCTTTCCCTCATGTGAAATTGCTGCCAACTTATAGTCTTGTCAGTGTCTCTCATTTCTTTAGAAATCCAAGAAAGAAGCTTTCCTCAGTTTAATCCCTTCTTTCCCATCCCCTTCTGTGTCCAATTGTCCTCTGATAAGGTGTTGCCAGTGAACTGGCTCCAGGGCCTCTGCCCACCCAGCTGTCCACACATATCCCACAGCACTGGAGACAACAAGGTCAACTGAACTAGAGGCACTTACTCCTCAT
The DNA here is from genome assembly GCA_013400975.1 of Atrichornis clamosus. Classification (NCBI taxonomy): domain Eukaryota; kingdom Metazoa; phylum Chordata; class Aves; order Passeriformes; family Menuridae; genus Atrichornis; species Atrichornis clamosus. The sequence continues at coordinate 32,547 of WBMZ01017742.1, read as the reverse complement.
GGAAATCAATTCCTTCAGAGAATGAATCAACTTAGTGATAGCCTTTGCTTCTTATAGACTTAGATTATTAATTCTATTGTTACTTAACTAATATAAATACTAAAAATACCTGCGTTTAATTAAAAAATTCAATAAATGAAACTTAAATCATGCAGTTGCTTATATGCAAAGTATCTTCCTGATTTGCAAAAGGAAGTATCAAATTCACTGCAAAGACGACATATTTGCTGCACTACCTGTGTTAATGATTACCACTCAGGAAGATCAGTGTTTCATTACAATAGTAACAAAACCAAGATTAAATGGAGGCTTTTGCCTAAACACTTAATTAAAAGTTGCCATTAAAGAGAATTAAAATAGCCACTGGATACAGATTCCTGGGATTCCAAGTCAAGCAAGTACTTCATTGGCAGTTGGGGTCCTCCATGCCACATTCCTGACCCTAATGCAACACATGTCCCACACACTTGAACCCAAGAGACATGCACTCTCTGGGGCGAATTCTGTCCCATGTAGGGTGAACTGAGTGGCTAGCAGACAGTGTCAGCCTTAATTAGTTGAATATTGACATTATTTGATGTTAAACTCATTCTGAAGCTTTATCATCACTTGGCATGCAGGTTCCTTCACAGCCCATCAGAATGCGAGGCTCGGGGAGAACAAAGTGTGCTGATCCCAGCAGGGCCTGGCTGCCTGACTCCAAGGTCCTGTGCCTGCCGGCACCACTCACTGGAGCAGCAGGGCACAGGCATCGAGGAAAGTTGTGTTTTTTGAGAAGGGTTTTCAGGGGGTGGTTTTGTTTACTTTTGCATGTGGGGGGTTTTAGAGCCTTTGCTTGCTTTGGTGTTTGGCCTTTTTGTTGTTGTTTTTTGTTTGGTTCCTTTCAACAGTGGGTTCCTATTTAGGTTTTCTCCTTTCCTGCAGGAAGTTCCATTAATAATCACTTGTTAAACTCTGCTTGAAAGAAAGCATCTCCAGCAGGAGACTGGTGCTTGCTAGTAGCTAACAAACCTTATTTGCCTGTATGCACTGACTATCCCCAGAGTGAATCTAGGCTTGTTATTTTGGGTTTTTTCCCCTGCCTGATCCAGCTCCACACCTCTCAGTGGCCATCACTACTTCTAAATGCAGCTGAAAGCACCTGCAGCAAAGCAAGGTGAGCAGCAGCTGCGTCAGCTGCACCCGCCTGCTGCTGCTCCGAGATGGAGGAGCTGGGTACTTCACACCAGAAGAAAAGGTAATTGTCCTAATTACTGCTCTTTACGACGTGCTTGCTGCTGTACGATTTAGAAGTGGGACTACCACTACTTAACTCCGGTTTACTCGCGCAGCGCTGGGGCACAACAGACGCCTTTTGCTCAGGTTAGCCGAGGATCTCTGGCTCACCAAGGCTGCCGAAGGACACGGAGTGCCACCGCCACAGCCGGAGCTGCTGTGGCAGAGCCCTGCCCTGTATCAGCTCCTGCTGGGTGCTTTGGGAAAAGGATGCTGCTGCCACAGCTGGTTAGGATGGCATCGGGTGTCAGGACAAGCACAGAACGGGGCACGCAAACGCGGCAGTGCAACACGTGCGTGCAAAGCACCACCAGCATTAGAAACACATCCCATCTTCTGATCACAGAGGACCCTGGAGTGCTGCCACGGCAAGGGGCTGAGAGCAGGCCGCAGTGACAGGACACTGCAAAGGGCCAGCCACAGGCACAGCCACTGCGAGGTACCCTGAAGAGAAGGCAGGAGTGAGGGATGGCCCGGGGAGCAGGATACACAGGGCCGTCAGGCAACACGGAGTGCGGAAATGCATCACAAACTGTCAGGGCAGCGCGGGGAGATACAGTACGTTTAGGAGCTGGCTTGGAACAAGGTGGTTGTGAACATGTGTGGCTGCGGGAGTGCAAGGCAGATGTGACTGAGCAGATGGGCTTCTCCTTTTGGGCTGGGGGTGAAGCAAGGCTATGGTTGGAGACCTATAGTTTTCCATCTGTAGCAGTTTGTTGAGATAAATAAAGTGATAATGTGCACTAATTAATACAGGAGTTATAACAGCAAGTCTCTTTTAGTACTGCAGAAGAACAGAAAAAACCCCAAAACCAAACCATACTTCAGATTCTCTCAAAATCTCCCCAGCAGCCCCCAGCCCAGAGCAGCACTCCCCACGTGCTTACCAGTGTATATTCCCAGCTTGCACCCTTTCCTTCCTCGGATCCTTCAATCCCGAGTTCCAGGACACCTGAAGGAGAGCCGTCTTCTCTCCCCTCCTAGCCAAGCATGTAAGGAAAAGGGTAGGATGCAGGGAGGCACCTTATTGCTGACAGGAGGGAGCACAGCTGGGTGTGATCTCTAGGGGAGTATTCCTCCTCATGCTCCTCCTGCTCCAGGTGGCGTTTGCAGGGCAGGCCAAAGGGCTTGCACCGGAGCTGAACGTTTGAAGTGCAAAGCAAATATTCTGGGATGTATTTCAAATTCGGTGGTGTATCCATCTACTCTGGGCAGCTACAGCTGTGTAACTGGACACACTCCAATTCATATATAGGTAATTGTAACCATATATATAAAATATGAAGAAGTAGATGGCTTGACAATACTTTTTTTGGTTTACTTAAGAATTCTGACGTGTTCTTGAAAAGCATCTTGGATAATGAAGAAAGGAATTTTCAAAGTAGTTAGGAATTTGTGGGAGCCTTACCAAAGGGTCAGGATCCAAAATATTTAGATCAGAATGGTCTTGTCAAAACCGGTAAAAGTCTAACACATTTCTTTAAAGTCAGAGTTTGTTTGGGGTTAAAGTGCCAATGTAAAAAATGGAACAAACAGTATTTTTGAAAGATGTTAATTAAGTCAAAATAAACACCTTAATATTAGAGGTCTAAAAGCAAAATTTAATAAATTAATATATGCATGCCAGATAAAAATACAAAATTACAATTGAAATAGCAATAATAATAAAGGAACACTGTTCAGCATTGCAGATTTCACTGCAACCACCATAAACATCATGGAGAATTACTTAAAATAACATTTTAAAGTACAACTTTTGTTTCTGTTAAAAACAAATTACTATATGATGAAAAAATGGAAAGAAACCCAAGAAGAAATCAGCCCCAAAAGTGGAAGAGAATAATATGAAATGTCAATAAACAGCCAGAGGCTCCATTTCACATAAGTCTGCCTTCTTTTTAGTATCAGAAACCAATTACATAGAACAAAAAAAGCAAATCACAACAGGTTTACACGGAGAAACATGCTGAATTACAATCACAAACTATCCAGAACAAAGATGCTGCACCAGTTCAGTTGTTTTCTTCATGGAATGAGTCTCACCAGAACAGGGAGAACAGGGAGCAAATCATGCAATAGCTTTAGGCTTTTTGTTTTTTATTTTAACATGATAAACACCCAGGATTACTAGTACTGGAAAGTATGTGTTAATCTTTTTCAACATCAGCTGAATGGCACTACAGAAACGACAAAGAGTTCCTTCATTTTTATCCTGAATACATCGAAAGCTCTAGCAAATATGGAATTCAGTGACAAGAGCCATTAAATTACTTTAAAATATTCCTTCATCCATAGAACACTGTTGCTTCCTTTTTGATTACAAAACCCCCAAAATATTCAAAATAAAATGTCTTCATTTTTTATAAGCATCTCCACCACAAGTCTCTGATAACGGATGTCATTCAGTGCAGCCATCGCATCCAGCTCTGGCGCTCTCATGAGAGTTGGTCCAAAAACTATGCCCAGGTTCTCTGCACTCATCAGATTTTCCTTTTCATGGAGCGTCACTCTGTAATAAAAAGGACAGTGATTTTCACATTTCTTCTGTGCCAAACCATGCCTGCATATGCTTGAAAACCAGCGAAACTGGACAAAAATGTGTGCCTTTCTCCAGGGAGAGGCCACTGTTTCCAGCAGGTCACATTTGGGAGCGTCAGGTGAAACACTCAGAAGTGAGTGAGAGCAAATGCTGTGTGGGTTTGTGGTGAGTCAGTGTCTCTGTCCTCCTGCTCAGAGCACACAGACCGTGCTCACTTGCACTGCATGAACAAGTCCTTTGGTATACAAAAAATATGAACTCAAGATTTTTCTTCCATTTTCCCCTTTCTGCCTTGATTTTTATTTAAAACCAAGTCAGACTGATGTTATCCAGTGCTATGTCTCCAGTCTGTAAATATTCAAAATAAAGGAGCTGAGTCTGATTACCCGAACTTGGCAGCAAGACAACAGCCTGTCGAGCAGCACAGCTCCTTTTGGCAAAAGTATTAAAAAGAAGTTTAAAAATAGTGAGTTTTGTCACCCTTCTATCTTATCATTCACCTGTACCAGAAATACAATGTGCAAAAGCAACTTGCTAAGTAAAGCAGCAACAGCTACTCTTCAACTGGGTGAGGAAAAATTAACTTCACACTTCGCAAGCTGTAAGGTGGATTTTTTTGTTCCCGTGTCCCTCATCCCTTTGTCCTTTCTAAAATACCCGTTAGAAATGTCATTGAAATAAATGGACAATTCAAGCAGAAACTCTGTAGCTGAATTCTGCCTGAGGCACTCAGCAAAGTCAACATATAGAAGAACTTGTAGAAGAACTACAAAATGAAAAAAGGCAGAAGAGAGCTTAAAATACAGTATTTTTTCTAAGAAAAAGGAATGACTTATATATTGATAGTAGGCTCATGTTACTTGAGAAACTAAAATGACATGTCCCATTGGTTTTGCTCTGCAAGGGCTTTAAGAGGGATAAACCCTGCAGAGAGTATTTGCTGTTGTGCACACCACCACTCCTGCCACAGTCCCTCTCCAGGATTTGGCGGGCCTTGCCCAGACTTTCTGCAGGTGCTAACATGGACTTTTGCTAAAGATGAGTTTGGCTTAGAGTTCTGTGCAGCTCTTCCACCCACCTCTTCAGATGTGCCATGAGATACCGTAATGTTTCACAGTGTGCAGGCGGCAGCAGCTTCAGCGCCTCGTGGAGAATTTCCAGCTGTTCATCCGGATCCGTGGTTTCTGAAACACAGATGTTCAACTGTCACCACTCGTACAGCCAGAATTCACACACAGAAAGGCAACTACTGGTGGCCTGCACAGAAGGGAAGGGCTCACAGCTCCGCTGGATTACTCGTAACGGAGGATTTGTGGGCCAAAGAGGTGCTCACAGCACCATCAGGATGTGACTGGTTTTGGACAAAGAAAATTCCCCAAAGCAAACTGCACTCCACTGAAAGATTCCCTGCAGCTTATTAAAAAACTTCCTCCAGCAATCCTTATGAGTGGACTAGTTTTGCACAAATAATCTACAGGTGCAACTCTGGGAGAGACTAAGGTACTTGGAATTTTGCCATCAGTCCCTTTGGCCGTCTCCATACTACTTGGAAAGAACCTTCTCCAGAGAAGTTGTAATGCCAGCATCCAGCCCCTGTTTTCCACCCACAGCTTCCTCACACCTTTCCAGGTGTGGCTGGTGTGAATACTGTATCACAGAGATGCTTCAGGCAGCCAGGGTGTTTGGGAGAGATGTTCCAGCTGGGCTTACTGCTGTGCTTGCAGACCCACGTTCTGAAAGGTCATCCCCGAATGTGGCCTTACGATGATGTGTGGTTATCAGCTTATGAAAACACTCAAAACGGACAACTCCAGAAACACATGACATCTTATTTCTAGACATTTCCATAAATCACATTCTTTCTGGCAACCCAACAGACTGTAAATATCACTGTCAAGTATGAGGGATTCATGCAAGACACACAAGTGATGTAATCCATAATGTGTGATGAAAAGGAAACATTCCTGGTGACAAAGGCAAAGCAAAATATCACCGTGATCACGTGCATCACGCGGTCAGGTCACGATTTGCACTGCTTGTTTACTCCTGCAATCCTCACTAAACAGGGCATGCAGGGTAAGAGCTGATGGGACAGCTATTAAATGAATAGGATGGTACTGCACAGAAAGGAGATGAAAAGGCTAAGAACAAAAAGCAGAAGCAAAATGTGTTACACTTACTTGCAGACTCTATAAACTTTGGGTAGGCATCATATGTGATGAGTGGAATTGGCAAATCCCTGAAGTACAGTTTAAGTGCACCAGTGATAATATTGATATCTTCATACATATTCACAGAAATATCAGCTTTTTCCCCATCTGTGTGGAGAAGGCATTGACATTAAAGCCTTGGAAATGTAAACAGATGTAAAGCAGCATCAAAAGAAAAATAATAACTTGGTTAAGCAAACATTATTGAAAAGAACACAATTACAGATTTTGGCTTTTGTAAGTACAACAGAGTTACTGGACTGTGAAATTAATGGTTTCAGTGTGAAAACCTCTAGGATTTTTTAAAGGAACATATCTTTCTTTGTTTCAAATAATTACTAAAAAAGAGAGCTTTTTGTTTTTTTTTTTAAACCTGCCTGCCTGATCTAGCAATACCTGTCTTGTATTAATGTGTGGATGTTTAGCTATTTCCGAACACACTGCATTGCCAAAAAAGAAATTCATCAGCACTGAATGAGAAATCAGGGGAGTCTGGGAAAAAAAGTAAAAGGGAAAAAACCAGCTTTGTCCATAGCCTCCATATTTTATAGCACAAAAACATGTGTTCACCATTTAGCTACAACATCCTACCTACTCCAAACTGCAGCAGCGACAGATCCAGAACTTGGCTTGTCCAGCACATCCCCACCCTGCTAACACTGCAGATGTTGTCTGAATAGGTCCAGCCCTCCCGAGAAACAGGAAAGAGAGTTTCCAGCACAGATTCTGGCCTTGATTTCTACTGGGATAGGGGGACTGCAGCTGGAAGGCCTTTAATTTTCCCACTGCCTTTTCTCAGAGAGAAGAGTTTGTTCTCACTGACCTTCTTTTAGTCTGTAATAATTCAAACTTTGTTTGCACTATTGCATTCATCTTATTATTTTGGAGCTTTCATCCAGAAAGATGGATTCAAGTTGCACAGCCCTCTTAAGGCACTTCACCACTTACCCTCTATCCCTCCCCCACCCCTCTGAGCACAGTTTTACTTGCAAACTAGGGCAGTAGTTCAGAAAGCTTTGTCCTTTCCTACACACATGGTCACTGGAGCACAGAAACTGATGGAAGGAGAAAAGCAGATTTTTGTAATAAAGGCCAAAGTGAAGCTGATGTGTTTTTCTGATGGGGAGTCTCCCCTCCTGCCAGCACAGCCATCGGACTCCTCCAGACCACTGATGCAGTGGAGCACGAGACAGAGGCTCTGCCAAAAACCTGTGTGTATTTAATACATCAGCACCCAATTCCAGCATGCAGGAAAGACTGTACCTCTGTCAAATGCCATTTTGACATCTTCGATAAGATCACTAAATCCTGAGACTCTGTATAGTCCTTCAGAATTAAGACCTGCAATGAACATTTTAATAGATTAAAATGAGTCTTAATTTTTACAGTTTCCTTCCACCTGGTTCTTCCCTTTTCAATTTTTTCATTTAGGGCAGAAAAAACAGACACGGTTTAAAAGTCTTATCAGCTTTTTCTTCCACAATGAAACATTATCCTGGGTTTTTAACCCTGACCATTGCAGTAGATGCCTTGTTATATCAGCACTAAACTATGTTTACACAAGTGATTTCAGAGCTGAAGAAACATATTAAACCAATTACAACTGATTTGAAAATAACTGAGCTGAACATACTTGATCAGTCATTATTTCAGAATGAAAACAAATACACTGATTCTAGAAAAGGATACTCAGTGTGGGCTTGGGGAACTAGCAAGAGGGAACACATTAACTCCCTTTGTTTTGCCACAGTCACTTAATTTTTAAAATAAATATATTATTGGAAAGATAGGCATTAATATATAACTACAAAGCAGTAACTGCCCATTAAGCAATTTCTAGCAGAATCTATAAAAATTATAAATGGGTATGAACCATGAAATAATGCAAAGTATAATATTAGCTGTGCAGGGTAATTGGCAGTCATAAAATGTCTTGTGCAAATCTGTTTTGAGCAATCATACATTCAGCAGAAACCCAGATGACCCAGATCAATCTAAATGGATTATCAGTAAAGCAACAGAAGTCCATTAACGATGCCTTACCTCTAGATTCAATTTCCCTAATGCACATATCTACTACCATTGGTCTCTTAGTGAAGTGTGCTTTTACTAGCGTGGTAAGGTCACAGCTGTACACTTTTTTGACGTGCTTCAGGTCTGGCTTGCAGTCATTTGGGACCATCTTGGAACATTGCTTGTGCACATTTAAACCACAATCTGAGGGAAAAAGTGAAAACGTGATTAGGCTGGTGTTTGATGAAAGTGTATCCTGAGGTCAGTACAGAGGAGTAGGAATGGCTCCTGCAGGATCTGACCTCAGCTCACAGCTGTTACTTCTGTTAAGGGCCCTTAACCATCAAATGCCTGAGGTAGGGACAGCCCTGGAGGCAGAAGGATTTCTTACCCAAGACATTTCTTCAACTCCTAGAAGGTCTAACACAGAGCGGCAAGATTTCCATATGTTTTGTCGAATCAGGAGCTAGGGGTTAATTACGTTCCCCACCACTATTACATACACTGCTGTCACGACACAGACTTTCTTCCCAAGTAGCTGAGGATTTCCTAACACTTCCGTCTTCAGTGCAGTCCTGGACTGGTACTTCAGACAGGAACTGGGTTACAACTGCTCTGCAATGTGTGCTGGCAAGGCAGTGCCATGTCCTGCCCCACTCTGGGGATCCCTGTGCTCTGGGCAGGTGTGGCAGCCCTCGCCTGCTCCCTGCCTTGAGGGGAGCTGGAAAACAGACCTGGGGGTCACCAAGCTGGCTGGTGATTTCTTCCTACTGAGCAGCTGACAAAGGACTTTGCTAAGTCAAAGAGGCTGGAATTTTGATGCCATTTCACAGAGTGTTTCTGAAATAAGGCACCAAAATGATTCTTTTAACTTTAAAATTACTTAGGAAAATCTTGTCTTTTTTTTTTTTTTTTAACAAAAACAAGCAACTCCACAGCTTTATTGTAAACACACTGAATGAGATTTAGTTTAAGTGAGACTTAATTGAAATCAGATTATAGAAAATATTTGTTCTGCCTGAAAACTGCTGAAAACGTAATATTCAGGGTTTGGGAAGGAAAAATCTGGGAAAACAACCAATTATAGAGAGAAGATGGGAAGAGCAATACAGCACCCTTGAAGCTAAGCCCACACTGTGATCAGCACCATGAGGCAGCAGACATGTGGCACTGGCCCCGTGACTCTGCTTTCACTGCCATCTCTCCTGTTCTGCAATGCAGACTCACGAGTGCTTGTCAGGAAATAGCTGAACCCAGCAAGATCAGCAGCACATCACAGTCAGGGCAGCTGCCGTGCTCTGATGTGCACTTGGTACACACACACAGGGACTCCCGTTCTGCAAGCATTTCTGTACCCTGCTGCACTGCCATCCGGAGCGCCCTGCATTGTCACAGGATTAAGGGATGTAGGAGCTTGAAGGATCAATGCCTTGATGAAAATCTGTGCTTTCTTCTCTCTCTGCAGTACTGGGTATCTATCTATTGAGAATCCCTTCGTATTTGTTCCTGCTGATTTTGCCAATACTTGTGTTTTCATTAAAGCTCCAAGTTATTTGACTTTGTTCTTTCCAAAACAGTAACCTCTAGAATTCATGGCTAAGTTTAATTTCTACTAAGTCTGTTGCAGCCTGCTGCTAAAAGCACTTTGTTTACTTAAAAGTCATATAAAGCAACCGGATTTGTCACTTAGGATCCTCTGGTTGCAATTAAGGTTTGGCATGTCACCTTCAATCAGTCAAAACTCGCACAGACCCTGATCCAGATGAAATGGCTGATTAGAAGTCTCTTCAGGTATTTCTGTGCAGGAGCGACTCCCTTCCTGGTGAGGAGGGAGAAAGCACAGGCAGGGAGCTGCGGATGCTGAATTTCCCTCCTGGATGTGATTCTGTGCTGGGAACCCCACCGTGGGCAAAGCCACCCAACCCACTAGGCTGCAAACACACAGTGCCTCCGAGGACGCAGCCTGGGCAGCCTCGGCGGGTTGCCGTGACCCACGGCCCTCCTGGGCTCTCCCCAGCAGCTGCCAGGTCACAGCCGGCTGTGCGGGGCCCCGGGCGGGACAGACCCCACTGCTGCCCCTCCTGAGGAGAAGTGGGGTTTGGTCACCCGGGTTCCTCAGCGTTTGCACAGGCACCTCGCTCCTGACAGAGGGCAAACAGTAACAGCTGTGCTTTCACCTGAGCACTTACTGAAACCCCACATTTAGTCAAGTGCTCTCAGACCCCAAACTGACCCCAAGGAGACCAAATGCCCAGCATCTCCCTACCTGTGGTTCTTTGGCATGGAAAACTCTGAGCCTGCCAGCCAGCACAGGCAAGGGGAGCTCCTCTATGCTGTACCCTGAGCCACATTTTGCCTGAACTTTGAAAAACCAGGTCTCTCTGTGCTTTAAATAGGGAACCCACATTCACTGAAACATGTGACCTGAGCCCTTCAGTGAGCCACTGCTTCAACTCTAACATGGCAAGCAGAAGCTGTTCTTGCCTTCTTCGGGTCTTGTAGAAACAAATTTATTACATGTTTGTGGAAGTGCAGAGGAAAAATTACTCATCTTCAGTGTCAGGTTTGAATATTCTGTCATTAGTAAGACCAGCACTTTTAAAAGCAAGAGGACAAAGCACTGAATAGTTGCTATTAAAGTAGTCTGCTTTCAAAATACAGATGAAGTTGTGGAGTAAAAATAACAAGTAGTCAAATAATTAGAGGCAACATCTTAACATACACACAAGGGAAGCAAATTGAGACCACGTAGGAAATCTTAAATCTTGACTTCCTTTATTTTAAAACCTTAACTTTGCAATAATAACATTTACAAATGCGAATATTATTATAGTAAGTAAAATTCCTAAGATTGCTGCAAGAAGCACCTTTTCCAACAAGTGTGAAATAGCTAGTGTGTCTATCAGAAATGATGTCTACAAGACTGGAATGGCAGCACCTCACTGATGGGGACTCATGAACCATTCTGTGAGTGCAAATTAGCTGCTTCACACAGACAGGAATATAGCTCAGGGTTATGTTTCTGGAAACCCAAGGATAATTAAGAATAAAATATACAAAAAATAGAAAAAACATACTCCCAAGTATCTTACACTTGACTTAAACCAATTATTGCCTTGACTGAGATCATCTTAATTATATTTATGTACAAGAAAGCTTCAATTCATTAAAATTTCTAACTTACAGAGATGTTTTCAGTGTGAAAACCTTGGTTCTGACAATAATTGTGTTATTGTTAATCCCATAGAGTCAGACGGGCTTTGGATCTGACCTCATTAATATCAGAATAATAATTACAAATGCAGAAGTCAACTTTTCTCCTCTCTTTTTGTTCTTCCTCTGCATGTGATTAGATTTTATGTACTAGCCCACTGCTTAAGGGCTTGTCAACACTCCTGAGAAACACTTAAAAATGAGAAATATTTCAGATACTTAATATTCAGAAAATATAAGTATGTATGTATGCTCAATAATACTGGGCTGTGTGGTATGCTAAAAAACAAGGCTTTCTGCCTCTTATGTAAGCACAAAAAACATCTTACTTTAGCAATTTCACATCAGTAAATACACCTAGGAGATTTCAGTGAATTTGTGTTAGAAAATTGATTTTTTTCCAGTGAAGAAGCTGAAACTCACCAGTGCTGTGCTTCCTACCAAGTGGCCTCTAGCCACAGCTAACAATACTTTGTAAAAGGCAGAACATCATGTCTCAGTCACTAGCCTCTGGTTCAATTGATAACTAAGGATGATGTCTTGCTAACTCCAGCAAGGTAAAAAGCACCATGGCAGGAGGTCAGTCCTCCTCTCCACAGAGCACTGGGAATGTGCCAGTTTTGTACTTAACTATACTCAGTTTACTTGTTAGTACTAAAAGACAGGAATTATGCTGCAAATTGAATACTATTAAATAAAAAAATGTCCTCTGACCTCATTGCAGATGCTTTGAAAGCTTCAAAATCTATTATTTTAGAATCAACTAGGAAGGAACAGGAAAGCCAAGTCCTGGATCTCCCTGCATGCTGCTGCAAGGTGAAGTTTTAGGACCGCTTGCCTTGTTCACATGAGCTTCATGATTTGGACAGGTCCGTTAAGACCAAGAGGATTAATTAGATTTCAAGCTTTTACTTTTCATCATTATGTCAAAATAAATCCAAAATAGCAGCTTTACTCTGGATCTAAAGTAACCAGGAGCCTTATCCATTTCTTACAGAAGTTCATCAGCACTTACTGCTGGCTGGGTACATAACTTGGTGAGGAGAAATCCCCCTAAAACATTTTTATCTGCTGAGAAATCCTATAATAATATAGGACAGATGTAAAAGATGCAGTCATGAGCCCTTGCAGGTCAACAGTAAAACTTCTGCTGACGCCGGTTAAGCAGAGTTTCACCTTATACAGAGATGATTTCTCAGAACTAGAATTGTAAGTCACTCTTACTATTCCTTTTTACAGTGCTATCAAACTGTGGCCACCTTTCAAATACAGCACATGTGACCAAAACCAATGCAGTCATAATTTCAAGAGTTTATAGGAAGTTTGGAAATTTAAGGGGGCTGGACAGAAAGTAATTTTAGATGACAGGTTTGAAAGTCTGTGATAAGCTGCCCTGGCTTTAATAGCATATTGATCTAGCAGTTCAGATGGGCTGTGACATTACTTCTATGAGAAGTATTAAATTTAAAACCAGCCTGACAATAGTTTCCTGTGATGCCTAGGGAAAGGTTTGGTAACGTTATAGAAACTAATACTGATGTTAGTCCACTGGGCTAAAAGAACAAATAACATGTTCATATTAAATGCATGAGCAGAGCCAAAAGATATATGTACGTTAATACTGCCCCATGAGCACATATTATAAATATTTGCAGACAAAAAATAAAATATACTTAGCTTTTTGTCATACTGTTGATTTGACTTCAGTCAGTTTTAGATTTCCTTCGGTTTATGATTTACTGGCTAACAAGGCAGCTGATCATGCTCCATTGGAACGATACCGTATGCTACATACATCACTCTAATTATATTTCTGAATTATCCCAAAGAAAATTGATGCCTTCGATCACTCTGAAGAGCAACTTTAAGAGCTAAAAGGTAGATTTACACTATCTGCAAAACATCCTGAAAGACTCTTCTGAGGTTCGTGGTAAGTGTAGGAGGGTGGGAAGCGTGCAGCTGGGGTGCTGGCACTGTGCACTGCCTTGGGCCAATCCACTGCAGCACCCGCCAGCCGGAGCAACACCCTCGCACCTGGTGAGACAACACATGAAGACGATGGGCTCTACACAAGCACAAAGTATTGGCACTGTTTCTTTTGCAAGGGTGGATAGGTTAGAAATGAATTTGCTCTCATACATCACTCATGAGCTCATAGTTTGTCTTTAAAAATTTAATGCTCTTTCTGTAGCAGAGGGAGCAATGTTTTCTGTTTCGTGGGATGCAGCATGTTCCAACAAGCAAGCGAACGTAGCCACCCCACTGGCCCCATGTGCTGCACTTCCAAGCACAATGCAGAGGGGTGCTGTGAGGGTCTGCCCTCTTCATCCTCCTCAGGCAAGCAGCTGCAACCTGGGTGGCCACACTGGAGCCGCCCACTGCCTCCAATATGTGTGATTTGTTAATGTACAATGCATATCTGGAAGCAACCTTGATCCCACCAGAGTCTTAAGCCACTTCACTAGGCAGCCCCATGGCAAAATTTGCTTCCAAATGTATGTGTACGCTCCCTAAAACCTGCTTTCATCCGCACCACTGTATCATGCACTGCAAGGTACATTATTCTAAGTAATTTCTAGAGGGCAGCTAGTTACTTGGCAACAAAATTACCTAAAGCTACAGAAAAATCAGGGCTGATGAAATGAAAAGAAAAAAAGCCCACCAAACCAGCCAATTCCCCCGATCTCAAATCAGAAGAATACATCATATGTCTGTGCCTCCAAGAGCTTGGACATGGTTGGTGACAATGGTTTGATTTTATGGAAGTTTTGAAAGATCAGAGTCAGCGTGTTCAAAACCTTCCCTGGCTTCCTGCCACGACACCTGCCTACCTCCTCGACAGCTCCCCTGCTGGGCCGCTGGCTTCCAGGTCTGCGTGGGCTTGGAGGTAAAGCTGCCTTTAGGACTTACAGTTTCAAGAATACATAGCTCCAGAATAGCTTCCCCATGGGAACTGCTCTGAAGCAAGGCTCTGCTGTCTGATTAGCATTTCAAAATTCTGGAGCTCATTCCTCGCAGGAGCACCACCAGATCCCGAGCTGGTGGAACAGCCTGTCAGGCAGCACAGGTCTCCAACAGCATCACCACCTGCTGGGGTGGGCAGGGACTGTTCTCCAAGCAGTCCCCTTCCCATAGCCCTGACCTCTGGGGCTTTGCTTTGCTCTTGCTTTTCGGGCCTATACTGGGCTGACCGCCTGTGCCCTACATTCTACAACCGGCAGGATCTGGGTGCTCATCTCGGAGCTTGGATGTGTTTTTAAGGCACAAGTGTGGGCAGAAGAGGAGCTTTTCATGACTGAGGCATGCAAAATACCTTGAGAGTGGGCAACATGATGACAACACCTTGCCTCTCCCTTTGCTGACTTAAGTCACAAGAGCATCAGCTGCTTTCCAAAGCACTGAAAGCACGAGCACTCTGCCTGCACAATTAGTGCCTGAGGATGGACAGGCTCCTTTGTGCTCTCCTTCACCCTTACACACCAACACAGCAACTCAGGGCTGTCCAACACAAAGGATTTCAAAGCAAGGCAAAAAAAAATAGCAAAGGAAATGGGGCAGTTGTACATCTTGCAATTGCTGGAGAAGAAAATGGGTGAAATGGGGAAATTAAAGACTTAAGCAGTAATTCACAAAGTAATCCTGCTTTGAGATTGTATTTTAACTTTTTCGAAAATGACCTCCCAGAGCTTACTGCAGTCAGGGCTGGCAGCAATATTGCTTGGGCTCAGCCAGGGGCAGCTAGTTGTCCACACACTGCAAATTAATTGCTATCAGTTCTTCAGAGAGAAGCTACCTGCTCCAAGGAAAGCAACAGATAGGAAGTGCCACATGGGCAGCAAGCTGAGACAGTCTGGAGCAAATCTATGAAGGCAGCAGAAACGGCGCTCAGAGGGTCGTGCTACAAGGAGCAGCCCAAAACACCATCAAAAGCATCGAGTGAAATAGATTTATAAAAAGTTATCTTTAAGATGAGTTAATGAATGCTTTGCAACCAGCTGCTTTGAAAAAAATCTTCTGATTAAACCGCTTATTAAGAACAACCAAGCAAAAGGGTACAGAGGAAGGACTTAGAGAGTTCTGATGGGCTGGCCACGTGGCAGCTTGACAAGTTTACTGATCTGCCTGTCCACCAGTCCACTTGGGTAGAAGACAAACAGCATCACTAATGCTCTGGTCTGAGAACATGCTATTCTCTGTTAATGCTACTGGTTGTTATGTGTTTGTATTACGCATAAAATGAACTTCCTGGTGCATATCTGCAAATTTCTTTTGAATATTGTTATAGTTTCTCTTCTGAACACATTCTGGGCAGTGGGATGAGCCCTGTGAGCACAGGAGAGCCTTACGTAGGAGTGTAACTAAGAATACATCTTTCTAAGTTCATGCATTGGATTTTGGTCTGGGGTAAATTCATTAGTTTCTACTGAGCTTCTATGTTTACACAAGGTGGTGGTATTAGAATGTCAAATATTTATTCAGTCATTTCTGCTTATGGCAGAAGCCTGCAGGAAAGCACGCTAGAGATGGAGGATGCCATCAGAACAGGCAGATTCCTTGCATACAGATGAGTCTTCATCTCATAAAAATTTTAAGGGTCTGTGGCCTGGATGCAGAAGTTGGAAGTGTGACCCTCTGAGGCAGTAGGGAAGATACATATTATAATGATTCACTCTAAGGAAGCAAATCTGTCTTTAAAGAAGTTGATAAAATAAAGATGGAATTTCAGAGAATAACATTTAAAGGAAAGGAAACTATTCCTGTTCTGCTAAATACCTCCAGCAGAAGTCAGACTACATACTACACCCAGCAATTAATATCCTAGAGGATCCAAATCCTGGACATCACCCCAAGTCCTAATTTTGGAAAAACAATGAGATTCTTCTCTTGTTTGGCAGTTTGTATTAATCCCCAAAACTTTGTAGCCCAGATTAACACCCAACATCTTATTTCAACCAACAATGATCCATCAGGTGCCTATGTTTATCTCTCATCTTTATGGAAGGAAGAGACGTAGTCCTCCTTCTTTGTCTGCCATAAAACCTGAACAAGGATAAGCTAGGGTGACCACCACCTTCCAGGGGTCAATCATACAGGACTATACCTGACAAGATACTGAACACACTGAAATCTGTCTTCTGGCAGAGAAGGACACATTCAGCCATCCTGGACTGAAACAAAGCATGAATCAAGATGAAGTTGCTAAGGCATCCTTGCTGGTTCTGTGGCATGTGTACTGTTATGAATGTTCAGTTCTGATTTATAATTTTTTTAAGGATTGGCTTAGTTTGTGTAACAATAAGGCCCACTTTTTCCTCTGGCTCCTCCTCTTTTCTGAAATGAGTGACATTCATCTTTGTTGTCTGGTCTTGGGCTGTCCCACACTTATCTTCTTGCATGTTTTTGTGCTTCTGCAGAGAATAGGATTTAAAATGGTTGAGAGTAGCCCATGCAGTAATCCATTTCTATTTGTTAATCTTATCACTGCTGTACAGAAAATAGAGTCCTCTTGAGATGTGCAACTGTTTGCTATAAAAAGCAAATGCTTTAAAAAGTATAAAATTACATATGAGCCATGCAGTTTTGCTCATAGGTATTTTCAATAAAATGATTATACAGACCACCAAACAGATTTTGTGGATTTCCCTGGAGTGGCATTGAATCCCATTTGAATGCAAGTGGGCTGTGTCCTGCTAAAAGCTGTAATTTTTTTTTTGACTACAAACCCACTCCAAAAAGCAATGGCCTCATGTGGCTCCTGTGCCTCACAGTCTCCATATTAAAATAACTCACTTCAAAAGCAAAAGGATTTTTTTTTTTTAAGAAAAGCACTGTAAGAGCACATAAACTCGGCCCAACTCGCAGCCAAACTCAAGCCTGGGCTTTCCACACTACACATTACCACCGGTACCGCAGGCCCGTGCGCTGTGTGCGTGCACCTCCGAAATGCCCCGACCTGCCTCTGCTGGCTCGCACAGCCCCAGCTGCGGGAAGGGGCAGCCACTGCTGCAGGTGAGGCACGGACGAGGCAGAGGAGGGACCTGCTGAACCTGTCCTGCTGTGCCCGCCTCCGCGGGGCTCTGCCCCGAGTCCCTCTCCTCAGCCCAGCTGCTGATTTCTAGGAAATTTATGAGAATAAAATGATCTGGGAAGCCCTTAGGAAGCTACTGCTGAGGATGGCCAGTGGCCCAGAGCCAGCCTTGCGGTGAGGGGAGGACAAGCCAGGTGGGTGAGCTGCAATCCGTGCCCTCGGGAAAGGCCCCCTCTCCTGCTCCTCCAGCACAAGGAGCCAGGCAGGACAGGACGCACTGCAGGGCTGAGGGAGCACCGCTGGCAGCCCCAACACCACACGGCTCCTCCTCACACCCCAGCTGATGGTGCTGCACATCAGCAGCTCATCCAGCTGTGCCCAAAAAACCCCAGCCTCTCCCTGCCTCAAGACCTTGCTGACACTTCAGCAAGCATGGTCATACAACATGGGATTTTAAAATATAAATTAGATCATAGAAATTAATGGAAGCTTCCAAAACTGACATGAAACCTCACACAAGATAGAAAACCCTAATTATAGTTTCTGAACCTATGAAGTCATCTAATATACATATGTTCCTCTACACTGCAAGGGAAAAGGATACATGCAGTACTTACTACAATCCGCATAAGGAGGAAAGAAAACCAGACTTTAGAAGCTTTTGGAAACCCACAATTAAGAAAAATCTACATAAGTCCAGAAAATCAGCTCTATTTCAGCTAAAAAAAATAAAGGCAGTACAAAATAATAAGCACTTTGGGTTTAATTGTAAAACCAATAGTATTAATTCCATAATGCCATGCAACATTGCAAGCCTTCATAATGTTTATTTTTACTGTTTTTCTGAATCAAAGTTACCTAACATCGATCTGAAAAATACTTGATATCTCTTCTAAATGCCCAAACTGAGGAATCTAAGGCAGGGAAGGAAGATGGCACACTTACTGACTCAAGTGTCATCAAAAAATGACTAATCAGAAAACCAAAATTAAGCTTCCTCTTTCTCTTCTAGCACTGTACACCCTATGTAAAAACAACAGCAGTAAGAAGTATTAACAATCTTCATTCACAAGTGAAGGATGTGACTGCAATCCTATATTCTTAGTAGAGGGAAAATACTGAGAAAGAAAATGCCATTTTTTACATAATCGTGTCTTAAAACACAGCTGCATACTCTAATCCATGCTGGACAGTACAGACTCCAATGATAACAACAAAATATTGCATTCAAATAATTATGGGTGAAGAATTAAAAATATTTCAATCCTACGTGACTAGAAATGATTTTAAATTTTACATTATTTTGCAGTTCAGTGATGAAAAGCCTTCTTATTTGCTTGAGACAAGACTTCAGAAAGCTTTAGACAGAGCAGATTTTCTTAAATTAGCTTGAAAATTCAGTTTCCAGGGCAACGTACGCAGGTCTTCATACATCAACATCTCTTTGCACCATTTTTATAAATACGTTTTGCTAGAATGTCAGAAAATACTTTTTAAATACAGTAAACTATTTTGATCACTTTGATCCTTTTCTTTGCCTTTGAAAAAAAGCTGTCCTCTCCTTTCAGAAGAATCTTATCAATAAAACTGTCAAACTGTTTCCCTTCAGAGAGGCTTTATCCCAGAAATGCCTGCAGTGACACCCATGCGTGTAATACATTTCTACCAGCACCTGAATGTTTATGTAACATTTCAGCAGACATCCCTTATTCATCATCCCTTTTCTTACTTTCTTTTCACTTTGCAAGTAGGAGACATGACTTAGGGTCTATGGCACGCTGGAGTCTGCTGGATTATATACAAAATTAACTTGAATGTCTGTTTCATAGCAGCAACATGAAATTTGCTGATGCCCACCTTGCACATCAAGATCCTCAGTGACTTTTTCATGCCTACCAATACACAGAATGGTATGAAAGGAATAAAGCTAACTATGCATCTACTTACTTTATCCTCCATTCTAAAACGGTGGAAAAAAACCCCATAATGATGATTATTGTCTTCTCTATGTGAGCACTTGAGAGGTGCTCTGCACCACTCCAGTGAGTTACTGAAACAGGTACCTGAAACCAACAGCAGCACAGTGGATACGCTTCCTTCTTCCATTTAACCCGGAGCAGACTGGCGCCTGGCCCCGCCGTGCCACCGTGGAGCAGGCTGCACACTACACAGTTACAACATGAGGACTGTCTTAGGAGAAGAACACTGAATGTTACCTGCACATTTTACTCCCTGAGCAATGAGGCCCCACATGAAGTTGGCACAGTATTCACACCAGTGCGGACCCCTGAACGTGTGCACCTGGAAGACAGTAGCAGAAAGGAAATTGGGTAATTTTCTGTAATTTATTTCACAGACATCAGTATCAATGTGTCTAAACAGTGCAGAATTCCTTTTCTTTGAAAGCACCACATGCAGTTGCTGGAAGCTTCCCTTTATCATTGCAGGAAAGGAAGAAAGGAACTAAGAAAGATTTAACAACCAAGACTCTTGCAGACCTGTGGAAAACAGGAGTTCTTCATCCCGAGCCTCCAGAGCAGCAGAACTGGGTCTGTGGGGGTCTGCTCCAGGATCAGGTGGGGCAGACAAGCCATGCCAGGGCACAGCTCTTCTCCTGCCTCTTGGCATCCCTCTGTCTGGACAACATTTTGGTCACAAAGCAAGGCTTTTGCAGCAACCGTGCAAGAGTTCACCTTTCAATTTAAAATGTCTTCTGCTATGGCCTCCCCTCCATAAGGTACTGTGTGAAATGCGTAGGGGGCTGCAAGATTTCACCTCACGTGGAGAGAGTCCTGCCAGGCAAAAATAGCAGTGCTACACAGAAATACTGTAAATTTGCTTAGAGACTTTTCAGTTTAGAATAACTCCAAAAGGAAATTAGTTCTCTTCACACTAGTGCTACATATTGAAACTCCAAAATGGGGAAAAAGAATCCAATGAACCAGAAAAAAATTCAAAGCTAAAGAAGAAAAACACCCCAATGCTGCTTTCATTCCTGGCTCACATGCTTGTTACAAATCCTGCAGCCACCATTAACAGCTTCTGATTTTATTCTGATAAAGTTCCTGCTGTAGGAAACCACAGGATTCTTTACAGGGAAAATCATTACTTCCTTAGCCAGTGTAGAAGGCTTTAAGCCACTATTAAGAATAGACAGGCTGGAAAAAAAAAAATCAGTCACTGATGATCATAAAGAAGTGAAATTTGCAGTGAAATACAGTAAAAATGCTTTAGGCTTCAGTCACTCGGTTCCTCGGAGTTGCTGAGCAGGTATGGGAGCAGGCAGCAACCTCAGCGCGCACTGGACCAGCGCGGAGAGAAGGGAGAAGGAGCCGCTGGAAGCGCGCATTCCCAGCACGCCCACAGAGCTCTGCCTATAAACACTGAGAGGCAACGTGGCCTGACTGAGGGGGCAAGTGGCCCTCACTCCACTGATGTAAGAGGCAGTCGGATCCCAGCTGACACCCTGACAAGTGACAAGGCAGAGCAGTACCCTGCACTTCAGACATTTCAGTTCCGGCTAAAGGAAGGTCTGCAGCCTCCTGGGCCTTTGGTGCCCAGAGCAGAGCAGTAAGGCAGATTGCTGTGACAGTCTGGGAAGTTACTCTTACATTCACCAAGCAGTTCACGTGCATGTCTGCACTAAGTGAGGCCCCTGACTGCCTGGTGCACAGTGAGCAAAGGCTGCCTGCCCCCAGCCCTGCCAGCCCCCAGCCCTGCCTGCTGCATCCCCACCCATCCCACACGTCTTTGGAAGGTGTAATGTGCTCCACCATCCCTCTTCTCCCTGCAGCTCCAGCTGACTTCCACAAAGCAAACCATGACAAGTTGTCGGCAGCTGTAATCTCCATTTTCTTTTTTCCTCTCACCACAGCGAGATTTTTCACACCTTTCATTTTGTTACCCACCTGCACTACCTACATCCTTTTGGCTTTCTTCCTCAGCCTTGTGGTTTTAATCCAGGTTTTTGGCAGTGTTCCCTTCCCAGAATAAGAACATTCTAATACCCTCAAGCAAAACATTGTGCTTTAATGCCTGCAGGACTAACAGAAATTTTTCAGGGAAAAAAAAAGGCTTCATTTCAGTTATCATCTTTTTTCTTTGAGTTAAATTTCCCCTGAAACATACTTCTTTAAAATAATTCTCAAAAATTCTGTTGAGGAAAATTGAAACAAGAAATGACATTTCAAAGGAATGGACAATAAAGAATTTATTTTCAGATTACTTTTGAGTTTTATAGGTTGTTTTGGTTTTAGGATCTCTGCAAAGGAGGGGGGATTTTGTTTTGTTTCTTAAAATGCTGACACTTTAACTTTTTTCTTTAGGCAGAACAGGAACCAATTCTGAGACATTAATAGTTCTTTCTAAATAAAAAGAATTATACTGTTCTACCTTGTGCCTCTGTGGTTGCCGATTTCAGTTCATCAAGTTCACCAAATACGTTATCCTGCTCCCCACCACGGTCTGCATGTTTCCATCTCTTCCTGACTCTCCTTAGGAACTCTTCTGCAAGGTCTATCACATCCCAATTAGGCCACTCCATCCTTCTGCCTCCATTTTTAATATTATGAACATTTTTTATGAGCTCATTTTCTCTTATGTGTCTAAAAATTATGATCCACCTAGATTCTACCACAGCCAGTTCCTCTGACATCACCCTGGCTCTCAGCTCACCCCTGAGAAGAGTTTACATGACTCATCATCACCTTAAAACTGACAAGGACAAAGTGGACTTTCCTCTTCCCTACCAATACTGCGTGTACTGGTCACTCTCCGCAAGCCCAGGATTGACTCTGCCCTTCAGAAGCACTGTCTCAGCATCATTAGCACTGTTTTCTCACCTCATGCAGCCAGGCTTCATCCAAATACCAAAATGCCTTTCCGTATAATCAGGCAGATTTATACAGAGCCTGCTCTGCTTTATGCTGCCCCATGCAAATTACTATTGCTTATCCATTATTCTGATTGCAAACTCAAAACAGATTAAAAGGTGAGGGTAGGTTTTTCTGTGTCGCATGATGCCCTACCTTGCTTCATCCTTTATATGACATGCAATGGGGAGGTTCTCTGGCAATATTAATCAGGAGGCCCAAGGTCATAACGTCCTTGCACCCCTGGTGTGTAACAACCCCACAAGAGCAGCTCCAAAGCTTCTTTTGAGGTATCGAAGAAGTGCAGCCTTTTCCCAGAGCATTAATCTTTCCACTGCCATGGAGTACAACTGGACACGTAACTGAATACACACCTTCTCTGGGAATTAAATCAGGCACAGCAAGAGATGCCAGAAAATACTGAAAAATTGGGCTTCTGAGGTAGATCAGAACAGCCTCTAATCCTAGTTCATCCTGGAGGGTGGGGCCTGACAGCATGCTAAAAAGAAACACCTTAACATCCCTTGGCTAGTTCAAGAGCCAGCACCTACAGACAATACTGCATTTATTACATGACACTATTTAATACAGCATTCTGATTTTTAGATTTAATTCCCCATTCTAAAAACCTGCCAAGCAACTTGCCTGTTTTCAAAACTAAAAGATGCTTTCCAGAAAAATTTCTAAAAACATATCCAGCAGAGTCCCAGAGATCCTGACTTAAATTACAAGGGGTTTCTTTCCTCTTATAAAAAGAGCATCTGCCATATGCAGATTTTACTGTCTTATAAAATGTGAGAGAGCAGGATTGCCAACTGTGGCTTTATATCTCCCAATCCTTCCATTCTCACTCCCACCCAAAAATCATCTTCTCTCTCTTTCCAAATGGGAGTGATTTTTTAAAATAATCTGAAAAATGAGTGAGTGGGAGAGCAAGTTAAACTGGCTTTAATCTTAATTTGTAAAATTCCGGAGGAATAAAAATCAATTAAAAAAAAAAAGTCAGGACAATTTTGAAGGAAGATATCTGCTTCAAAATCCAGATAAAATATTATTACTAAGATGTCCTGCAAGTCTGAGGACAGTTTTTTTGCTTAGGCTTGAAAGATATTTTCTTACACACAGGGGAAAATGGTTTAATTCCTGTGATTAATAAACACAAGTGTTACAGAATTTCACTTTTTTTTGTTTGCATTTAATTAAAATATTTCTTAGAAAAGACCCATTTTTAGGAGAACCAAATAAGAAATGATCTGGTGGCTCTGACAACAGATTATACCACAAACTGTGAACTCCTCAAGCAGATATCTCACCACTATTTCTCAGGCTCTATAAAGGTCACTGTTAGTCACCCATGTATCTCGGAACTCCACTTATTTTTTATGCTTTTGGTTTTTCCAAGGCAGTTATTCAGCCACCCTTGATTGCTACCTGAAAACCAGGAATGAGCCAGCAGGTAATTTGTATGCTTAACCGTGAGGCTTACATTGTATCACTTGTCAAGGGAGGGAGGAAGAGAGTGCGGGAACACCGGCGAGGCTCTGTGCAAATGTGATGTCAGGGAAGACGGTGGATCCGCAGAGCTTTAGCAAAGCTGCTGACGGGAAGGAAGCGTGGCTGGATTTGAAAAACTATGGTTACAAAAAATCAACACTGAGCACAGAAAACAGAAGTGTTTGTGACAGTACACAAAAAAGCCTTCCTTTGTGGAGAGGCTGCTGTCATGGTCTCCCTGAACGCTTGTTCCATCGGGGCCCTGCTCCACACAGAGCACCCCTTCCACAGCCCTCCACACTCAGCTGCTGGTGAGAGTAACGGGGTTTGGAAAATCCAGGCATTAGCATCTCTTTCGGTATCAGCTTGAAAAAAGGATGGAAAAAATTATTGCTGATCTACCCTCTTGGGCTACCAGAGCCCTACATTTCCAGGAGAAGCTTTGTTGGTACTCAGAGAGGAGACCAAATCCACCAGGGACTGAAAGTGTGGCACACACCCAGCATCTGCACCACGTGGTGCTCCAAAGGTTCAGGTCTGCTGGCTATTCTGACCTTCAAACAAATTCCCAAGGATGATGAGACACTGCTGATGCAGGCTGTCAGCTCAGTGGTCCTAGCTGATATGCAATTCCATCAACTGAATTCTGCCTGTTGGGACTTTACCAGGATTTTAATTGAATACGGGAGACATTGTAAATCTCAATTAAAACGATGAACTCAGACTGTATTATTAACGTCTGTTTTCCCTGTCACAGTTGATTTTATCAGGCACTGAGCACATCCATGCTTGCATCCAATAGCCATGTCCTTTTCATCCATCCCTGATCCAGACAGAGATTGCCTGGATGTGAAGAGTAAAGAAGAGATATGAGTGAGAAACTCAAGCATCAGTTTGGGCAATGCTTCAATTTATCCTTGTATATATTATGATGACTAGATAGTGCCTCTAAAACTAGGGTCTCAAAGCGCTCTGAATGTTCCAGCACACGATAATTCTCCTGTGAGGAAAATATTGCTGCTGATGAGTAATCTGAGAAGCAAAATGACTGCCATGACAACCCACACAGCAGAGCCGCATCGGCAAGATAACTGCTTTCAAGTGAAGGTGTAACAGAAATGAACGTAACTGAGACCACTGGAACAGACCTTCTTCAAAACTAGAGCTCACTTCCCCCAGGCTGGCTGGGGTGCTAACCATGCCAGGGACCACCTCAGTGACTTTGTCCAGCAGCTCCTGAGAGGAAGGGTGCTGTCAGAGCGCTGCCTCGCTGAGAGCGTGGAGTATAAATAGCATCGCTATCGCCAGTGGGGGCACTGAGAATGTGGGGCAGGACAGCCTCCCTCCATTCCTCACCCACTTGGAGCCAGAAGCACTGTCAGATCTTGTTTACTTCCTGGTTTGCACTGACTGTGTCAGCAGAGATGGGAACAACTGGAAATTGAGGTTAGGTTGTGCTCTATGAGAGCCAAAGCAAAAAACGAGAAGAGCAGGTTGTTGGCTTTTTTCTTGTAAATTGAATAAAAATGGCCACCTTTCTTTCAGAATGGAATAGCAGGTTTTCGTTAAATTGGTATCTGGAAACTGGAACATTCTGCATTTTATTCCAGGTCTAAGTTACTTGATACATGTCTCCATGCAAAAAATTCTGAAACTACAAGTGAAAATTGAATAAAATCCGTAGAATTAAGGATTACCATATATACCATATATGCTATATGCAATTATGTACATATAATATATGTAATGATGTAAATAGAATATAAACCCCTGAAAGATTCCTACATAAATGTTTTGCCATTAGCTAAGGCTAAATTGGAGGAAATGCTGTTGATGATGAGAGAGCATAGCATGCACTAGAAGCTTCTAGAGGCAAAATCCCATTCCTCCCCAGCAGAGTACTTTATCACAGGAATGAGCTGGTCTGGTTTTGGGCTGTTAACGTGGGAGACTCGCGGGATCCACACCTGGGGACCAACAAAACCATTGGTGTGGTGGGAATAAATTACAGCTTAAATAAATTAAGGATTTAGAAAAGAGGCTTTATCTCTCTCTTTTTTTAACAAAGGCAAAGAGATTGAATTCAGGGACTAGCACTAGGAAACCAGAAAGGGTTAAGTAATATTGTGCTATTTGGAATCTATTTTGGAAAAGCCCTGGCTTTCCCAAAAAAAAGTAAAAAAGTAAAAGTAACATTAAATAAATACCTTAGGAGACTAAAATCCATCAACGCCTAAAAGCTTTTCTGGATTGAACTGTCTTATAATATACTATGAGTTTCAGAAGGAACAACATAGAGCTGATGAGGTCTTCTCAGAAGTTTTGTGGAAGTTTTTCTCCAGTTATATTCTCCAGATATTTTCCCTGCCTTTGAACAACTTTTCCCCCTCAAGTACTGGGAGTCTAATAGAAACATCAAATTTCCTGAGGTTTTCTTATCTGTGGGAATGCACAGCGACTCCCCAGGGCCTGTGCTAGAGGCACCCAGCTCTCTCTCTCTCTCTCTCTCTCTCTCTCTCTCTCTCTCTCTCTCTCTGAATATTCATATTAGTGCAGTGGCTCAATTAAAGATGTTTTGAAAATATGTCCAGTGCCGGTTCTGTTCCGAATAAAAAATCCAGCATCCTCTTTTCAGTGGAACTAGATTAATTTACCCCAAATCGGTATCTGCCCCAGTTTTCAGAACATCAGAAATAGAAATGAGTTCATGTCAGAAGTCCAGAAAAATGGCTCTGCTTAATATAGTAAGAGTTTGTTATAGTTTCTGGCCTTTTTGCAGCACTCCCTCATTTTCCATCTCCCAATTTCCCAGCATTTAGGCACAGCTCTGCTGAGCAGCTGAGCACGCTACAATAAGATGTGGCATGGAAGTGATTTGCTATGACTTTTTACACTAGCAAAGCACCCAGCACTGATGCAATTACACTGGCAAAATCAGGGCCCGGTGGCTTTATTTGTTTCGAAGATGTGGTACAAGTTTCACTGGCAGAGTAACTCTTGCTAAAATCAGCAGCGTCTCCATTAAAGTGATGCTTGAGTCTGTCTACAAAACCAAAGACTTTCCAGTAGGGACTGGTCCTCACACAAGCCTTCACTCCTTGTGCATATTTAAGGCTATATTGTACTCCAGTTACTTCTGGAAAAGCACGTTGTCTCTGCTCTGGAGCTGCCCATTTGGCCTTTCAAATGGGTCACACTCACAGAAAAGCCAGGATGCTGCTTCAGTTGAGGACAAAGATGAGGAATCTCAACAAACAAGGCTCATCAGCATCTTGGCTGACTGCAACCGTGGAAAAACATCCCTCTGAAAGAAGTGTTGGCTTAAAAGGGAATTATGTTCTGAGTGTTCACTGAATCAGCAAGCAACTGTTATTTATTACAATTAATTGCCTGTGCCATCAGCACTAGTAAGATAGTGACTAGGAAACAGCATGACAGTACCAAGTATCACACTAAAAGATAGCAAAAAAAAAAAGTCTTCTGGAGACGTATCTATTTTGTGAAGCGCAAGAGAGAAATGAGACAATATCCTGGGGAAAATGATGCATGGAAACACAGATTTCAGTCCAGGCCTGACAGGCACAGACACCTTCTTGCTTCAGTGAAGCACCATGGCACTAATCTAGGCAGAAGAGTGGGTTTGTGCCTTGGACTACTGGCAGTAAGAAAACACCTGCAGGGTGTTCTGCTGGCTCAAGTCATTAGGAGCCAGAGATGTCTGAAGAAATACCTGTAACCAGTCAAGGGAGGTAAAACTTCCCCAGGGTCCATGAGTCACAAAAGCTGGAGGGGAATGAAGACCTTTAAGGTGTTTTGTCCAGGCTTATTTTAAATTTGCCAAGTGGTGAGGAGGTTATCGTACTAAGAAGTTTGACTACCCAGATTTCTTGCTGTTAATCTCAAATTTTCACTTTCCTCTCCCTTTTAAGCTACCACCCCTTAACTCCCAGCTAATGCTCCTCTTCCAAGACTGCCCTCCTTACCACAAAAGTTTTTCAAGCATAGTTTTAATGTTTTCTCCAAACCCACACAAACAGCAGGCGAAGCAGTGAGGTCAGTGCTCAAGTCCAAAGCACAGCACCAGGTGGTGAGGAGATGCAGAAGGTATTTCATGTCAGACAGGGATGGACTCAGGGCAGAAAGTACCTCATTAAGAGTATCTTTTTTATCAGTAAAAAACGATGAGAGGTAGAGCAGAGATGGAGAGATGAGGAGATGCAGAGTGGGAAAGTGACTGAGAAAGGGGAGTCCTGTGTGTTCACTACCTTAATAAACTGCCTCACCAGAGAGAGAAGATGAAGAAAACCTTAAACCCAACTCAGATCACCCTGCCGTCTAAGTCCTTTGGCCTAGAGCTCACCTCACATACCCCAACCCAGAGCTTCCCTTGGCTCTCCTCTCATTTCCAATCCAGATGGGACCGTGCCACAGGTCCCTTTTGCCCTCAAATTTGTGGTTCCTGCTATTGCCTTAAGCTCCTCCTCCACCTGCCTGCCCAGGAGGTGCCCAGCTGCTTCCTACCCCTAAATTTATAGAATAGATTAGATATCAGCTAGGTAAAAAAATTTATTTTCATTTACAAGCTATCACAGTTACTGCCTTTTGGGGACAAATTAAGCAAGTATGAGATTTATAAGGGACAGTAAACAGCATTCTTATTGGTAGGGTCCAGGTGTAGAATGAATTTATGGGAATGATTAGGTATAAATCTATTCTGTCCACTTCTATGAAGTTACAGAACTTTGTAACTCTTCTGTTACAGAACTTTCCCATATGATGAAGCTTCTTTTTGCAAGAAAATAACACCACTGGCTTCAGCTACACTCTAGTCAGCATTTCAAAGAGCACAGGTCTCCCAGAGCTTCCAAACAGAAGACAATATTGTTCATCTATACTAGGTGGAAGAATGAGCTTGATATCCATCACAGCCCCCCGTCCATACAGATACGTTTGTACCAGAGACTGTGGGGACATTTATTCCCCATGATGGGTAAGGAATTGAAAGAAAGAGAAAGCCTTTCTGTGAGAGAAGGTGGGGCTGAAATTTTGAGGATGGAGATGTGACTATCCTGATTTGGTCTAATGATGCCTTTTACAAGAGACCTCATTCAGTGTGCTGGACTTCAGAAAAACAGAGCAGATGGAGGGAAAGCAAAAGTAATCAAATATGCAAATAGACAGACCCAATCAAGTCACACGGACAGTCCTAGCTCACTTTCAAATTCCATTATTCAATTAGAGCTAAATAAAATGCTGTGTCAAACAATGTAAGTCTCTTTTAACTGATGTATTTGAATTAATAGAAAATGGATCTTTTATATTAGATTTATAGAGGAGAACAGAAAAATGTTAATTTTTTTATAAAATAGAAAAGACACAAATATGCTTAAAAAGTAAAATATTTTTAACACCTAGCTTTCATCCTGAAGGACAGGCATTTAAAACTCAGTCAGAACTGACATTTATAAATCATCATCCCTTTCTTTACTTATGGAGATTAATTTAAGAGAATTCAAGCACTCTATATTTGCATTTGAAATGTGCTCATGAGAGACCACACTTCCCCAGCCAGGAGAATATTACAGAGTTGGAGATCATTACCGACCAGCTCTGCCTGCAGAGCTCCCTATCACCGTGGCTACCCAGCCTGTTCCCTTCAGGCAGGAGACAACTCACATTCCAGGAGATTTAAATAAGATTAAATCCTCTCAAAAACCCTGCCATGTCAGCACTCCTAGTAAAACTGTCTTTACATTCTTCTTTCAAACAACCCTTGGAGCAAAACATAGGTTAATGGATCTATTCAGGAGACCTCTAGATGATTTAAAAGCAGCTTTCATGTTCACCCCTCCCCTAGGCATCTGCACTCCTCTTGACGACCATCACTACACTGCTGCTCAGCCACCGTGTTTCTCTACCTGAGCTTTGCTGCAGGCAGCAGAGTCTAAGAGTTCAAACTTCATCTGGGAACCACCTATCCACCCCACAGAGACAGGAGGTGCAGAGGTGGAGGAAGAACTGAGGTCCCCTAGCCTGTGGCCAAGTCTCTGGGATGTTTGCTAACCCCAGCCCGACTCTGGAGTGGCTGCTGCTGACATCTTCCCTTCTCCAAAAACACAGCGCTTCTTGCTGTGCATTCCTCCCCTCTCTGCTAGGATGCCACGGCATTTCCAGTATAAAAGGATTTTCGAGACCCCTTCATTTCTGTGAGCAGCGATGTGACTGATCAAAGAAGCAGCTGGGAAAGGGTTAGAGGTCCCTATCTGTTGCCTGGTGCCTGCAGCACAAAAAGAGGATTAGCTGCAGAGGTACAAAGCAGCAAACACCCTCCTATTTGCTGTGGAGCCTCTGGGGACAGCAGTCACTGTTGATTAGCTGAACTGGATAAATTTATTTCATTTCTGAGTTGTTTTTTCTTATTTTGTTTCAAAAGTCTAGGTTGAAGACTCTGAGCCTGACATTTCCTTCCTCCCCACATGGGTGGCACATTTGCTACTTGGCAAGCAACCTAGGAGCCTTGTGCAGACGTTGTAAATGATAACACCTATACACGTGAGGAAAAAAATTTGGCAGATGCAAGAAATGATAAAGGAGAGAAGCACATGAGCTAACGATGGCCATTCATTTTAGATCTATAACACAGTAATTACTAAGATCTTACGGTTTTGCTTTTTTCTGATGGCAGAATGGCCACATTTAGAGTTCATGAACACCAGCAGCATTCCTTCAGTGGGTAGGTTGGTTGCAGCACACCCATTAAGGGGCAGGGGGTTTGCCCTCTTCTACTTTTTATAGCAAAAATTACCTGTGAAAGGTGAGTCCATTCCACTGACTTGAGAAAAGAGTTACTTCTCAAGGTGTATTTTTCTGGCAACTGTCCGTATAAAGGAACTACAGTACAACTGTTATAAAGAAGACAATCTGTGTGGAAAGTTTGTGCTGTGGCTATGACCTTGGAGCAGATACATGGTCTGTTTCTGGAAAAGACTGAAAAACTCACAGCTTCCAAACTTTCCATAAACAGTTTATGGAAGAAAAACAAATAAACAAGCCCTAATGAATGAAAATCAGGTCATCAGATTATTTGCAAAACAGATGTGTTTTAGGCTGTTAAAGAAAACCAACTGGGGAACACAGATGTGCAAAATTAAATAATATCCCACATACACTGTAGTACATGGAAAATCACAATTTGCTGGCATCTGTAAGAATTACCTTCAAACTCTAAGGAACAAATGAAAATTATGAGACACTGCAGATATTTAGGACACCTCAGGAGCCTGTGAAAAAATGCTCTTCATTTAACTGACAGCCAGCATGATTATTTTATGCCAAGCGTTCATATTAAACACTTCTTACATATCATTTTGTATATGGTTTTCAAATTTGTGCTTTATGGAGGAACTCAAATGAAACAAAACATCTTGATCACATAAAGTTTCCACTTTTGGTGATTATTTGTACTCAAAAGCCAGAAGGTGATTTAAATAAAATCAGATGTAGAATAGGTAAATTAACATGCATGCATGTGGACATTCCCACATAACCGTGCGTGTGATGGAAATCCAACCTGAAAATACAAGACATTTAACAGATACTTATATCATCCGATGTCTGTATTATATTAACGACTTCCCCTTCCCTTAAAAAAAAAAAGCTTTTTTTTTTATATTAAAGATAAAATTTGGCCTTTAAATGCTATATATGAAGTTCGTATTGTCATCTACAGGAGTTCAGTAAAACATCAATTCACATAGTCTTAAAATAATGACTGCCTATCATCAAATGTATTTGACTGCCAAAAGGTTATATTACTGAATCCTTACTGGATGCTTACTACAGATACAGACACAAAACATGCATATGTTGTATTAACATATATTTCTCTTACCAAAGAATGCTGTTTATTTAACGCCATTAAAACAATAATTAGAACATACATAGACGACTAAGTAAATTTTATTAAAACACAATGTAGTTGCTCATGCCAGCATCTCCAATAGCCCCATGGTATAAACCATGCTGGTTTCAACACACTCAATTCATTGGCAGAGGAGAAAAGCTAGAAACTAAGGGAAATGCAGACCATCTGCTCAATCCAGTTGCAGTAGAACACACTCCTTACCTCTAAAGCTGTTTAACAGCGACAAACCAAGAAGATCAGTTTAGTCATCTAACCATAGATCTAAGATATTTTTCGGCACTAAAAGTAAAACTGAACTACATTCATTTGAATAGAAAGAAAACTTTGCCAGTTTTTCTCACCGTTAGCATCTCTCTCAGTATAAACCAATTATAAATAAAAGAGATAACCTAGATATGGCAAATATTATCGAAACAAATACGCGCACACAAGCAGTCAACAAAATTCTAGTTCTCGTGCTGGTATGTTCTAAATGTGTCTAATTGATGTCAATGGCAATGAGATCTACTTGCAGCTCTTAAGTTCCTAGAAAGTCACAGTCTGCATACATATGATTTCCTTGCAATACCGGACCCATTTTAAAACACAAGCTACAGTCCCTGTGCCTAAAAAATAAATTAAGTAGGAAAATTTCTTACCTTGAAATTATGAACCTTCTCGTATTTTGGAATATGTTCATTTTCCTTCAGAGTTGCTCTTCGGACGAGCGACGTCAACTGTGAATAAGCAAAGAGTTTAAGAGGTTGCCAGATTGTCACAGACGACTTCCGAGCGCCCAGTTTCATGCCCAAGGCTGCGAGCAGCAGATCGCGCTGCCGGCTCTCCTGCCCGGCGCGGTGCCCCGCGGCCCCGCCGGCTCGGTGCGCTGCCCAGGGCTCCCTGGCCGGCATGCTGGCGTGGCGGAGGCGGGCCCGCCCGCGCCCGGCTGTGTCACACTCAGGCTGGCGGGGCGGCGCGGACCATGCCGCAGCCTAGGCTGC